>JAVJAQ010003524.1:68378-161925 GCA_032362365.1 Zygogramma bicolorata
TCTCCACTACTGATTTCCCTGTATCGAATATATAATCAGGAACTAAAATCATATCAATATTTCGATATCACTTTCAATCCTCTGATCTTTGTTCGACAAACCAAAGAATTATTTTTCAATAAAGTTCACAAGACAATAATAATATTATCTTGAATCCTCCTCCCAGCCATTCATCTGCAGGTATTCGAAAGCAGAAGTCTAAAAACAGAATTGTAGTGAAATCTATATGGATAATAAAATGGAGATGGAACAATACTGTTTCTACTTGTAGAATAGTCCTTCACCGAAACTATAAATGTATGTATCTGACAGATGAATAGTGATCAATAAAGAAGATGAAAGATCTCACCCCAGTAAAAATTTCAAGAACTTCTCTGTTCTGGGATGTAGCGATCATTAACTGGTGGTAACATTTAAAACTTTTCTGTAGAGATCAATTACGCTATCACACTGAAATTATTTGCAGTCGACGCACGTTTCGCTAACAAGGTTAGCTTCTTCAGGTGATACCAAATCTAAAGACTGGGGTAAGCTACTTATATACTTTACAATTTCATGTAGGGTAGCAACTACCTGTAAAGTTTCTTGATCCAATTAGTACGGACGTTAGGGACACCAACCCTGCATTTCATTCTGATGCAAAATGCTTCAGGAGTGGAGCCCCGATGGGGCCCGCGACTGTTGTGCATGGGAGGTGGTTGCCTACCTCCCAGGGGCAAAACGCCGAAATCCATTCCTTCGGACCCGTAGGTCATGAACGGGAATCCGGACGTTAAATCCGAGGAGACATATGCAGTATTTTGGTGCGTCAGCCCCTCCACCTCTGCGCACGCTGCTAAATAAATGCGCGGGAGCGGCGTAAATGGCTGCTTCTTTCGAATTGCTTATCCTAGCGACATGCATTTTTTTTATGTGCTTGTGTGGGCGTGCATGTGTGTGTTTGTACATGTTATAAAAAGAAAATAACGATGAAAGTGAGAGCAAATTAATATTCTCAGATTGAGTTTAAGCAAATTGAATTTATAAAATATTACTAGCAGCTTGACATGACAAGTAACACTATTGCACGGGAACTATTACAGCAATCAACTTTTCCTTTTCGGCAGCTGCAATTTCCTTCGCATTGAGTTTCTTCAGATATCCCGAATTCATTCCTGAATACTGGTTCCCAACTTTTCCCTACGCTGATACAACCCCACGTAGATGGTGGGGGTAGCTTTTGGAAGTGTTCAGTTAGGTGGCGTCAAACCTTCCTCTGTTAAGAAGCTCCCATAATGTGAAGTTCAAAGAGTCTTCGGTTGGAGGAATTGCTTCGAGGAAGCGATTTGACGCCGAATACAACGCGCGATGGCACTTGTTTGCCGAGTCGTATAACTTAGCTCTGTAAAAAAACATCGATTAGCAGATGGGTAAATCGGTGAATCGATGAAAAAATAACAGGAAATCTAGATAGAAAAAAAAATACGGACTGTACATTGCCATGACAAACTTCTTCAGTTCGGCTAACGCCTTTTTCAGCTCTCCATGACTTGATATCGGCGGACAAAAAAACTGCTACTCTTTTCCAGTCGGACAGCCTGGACATGTCGATTTTACGATGAATGGTTATGCAATTACCACATTCTTGATTGTTATCATCTACCATTTCTCATCAAGTGTGGAAGGTATTAAACCATGTGGCGGACATAATATCCTCTGCAAAATAATACAAAAAGGCGTGGAAAGGTTTCATTTTGTGTAACAGTCGTAATTTTTGTGGGACGAACTCAACAAGATTTCGCGAAAACGCGTTGTATAAGCAAATCACATTTTTCAACTCCTTTTCTACGTAACTGTTCCAAAATTGTTCCTAATCTAAATGAAACAAATTCTGTTCAACATTTTCCAATATTGAAATTCAATATCGATTTTGCAAATATTTCTTAGGATCAGGTATGTAAATTATGTGCTTGTCATTCTGACGTATTTAACGTCGTCACTAACTGCTTGTAGTTGAGTAGCTCAAAATGGAAAATTTTTTATGCAATTCATTCCATAATAATTATGAATTCAGATCGAATAAGGAGAATATCGAAAGGTGTTCTTCCAAAATCCGGTTGATGTATAAACATTTCCTGAAAGCTCGGATGCATTATGGACATGACATAAATACAGCAATGTAGTTCTGCCAGAGACTTAGGATAATGATGCTATTGGATATCACTCTTCGTGTTATAAAGAATTCAACGGTTGTTTAAATGTATATTTATATAAAATAAAACTTCTCGTTAGAACATCTAGAATGAGGCGTATTGGTTCCCTGATGGTGAAATCAATTACTTCTTAAGGACGGAAGGTTAGGAAGTAATTATTCTCTTTTGTTTTTCATGGTAACTAATCCTCGTCAATTTTTCATTTGTCTTCGTCTACTGAATACAAAATATAACATCTGATTGTGTACTCTGTACTCCTACTCTCGAAAATGAATTTTTGTGAGTAAAATAATTATAAGGTCACAATAGGACCTCTGATAAACAGCGTATGCCGCAATTACATCAGAACCATATTCATCTTAATCTGATCCCTACCCATTTGTTATTGCCTTTATGCTATCGAATAGGGTCGGATTCACTTTGGAAACATTCCAATTTGTATGGTTTGTTTCCGATCATGCGTTGGCTGTCGTTGGATCTGATCTGAATTAATACGGCTTGAAAGTACGTGGGGGCATGAATAATTTGCATATTGTTACGATATATATATATATACTTGAGGTTCGTTCAATAAAACACCAAACAACACTAAACTACTTTTATTATAACTTTCTATCACATCACAATTTAATACAATCACTTAAACTGCTCCGCTAACTATCCAACGCTCTATACTGAACACTCTGATAAACTATCTCTAATACAAACTCTCTGTTATACATATTTTGCTTCGCGAATGAACTCTGCTTCACTTAGCTCTCAATAACTCTCGCCACTTAGCTCTGAATGAAACTTCTAAAGTCTCTCTCCAAATAACTGACTCTGCTCCGAATACAAACATTCCACTTAACTAACTCTGCCCTCGACGTAGTCTCTTCCGTATATATACCTGCGTACGCCTATGAAGAATCTCAGCGAATTCTCCACACTCGATTTACGGGTTCCTGGAAAATGACGTTTGCTACGACGCGATCCCTCATCTGCGTTTACGATCTCGTGAGGGCCGGCTCTAGGAGAGCGCTAGGAGATTCGTAACAATATATTTTTAGATTCTTCTTTTCGAGCACCAGTTGGAATGTAACCAAAGTGTTTGTTCTTGGTGAATTTGGGCCTCAGTCACCAAGTATAAAGGATCATAGTTCTATTATTGAACTATAATGCTATCACACCATACATAAAAACATTATGGCGACTTTATAAATATAGCCAACAATCAACTGAAAGGTGCGCTAGAATACAGGGACAAGAAACGCAAATGCTAACAACTAAACATTGTTCAATACTACGGATAGAGCTATACGTCATATGGATGATTATGAACCTCGACAAAAATAGTAAAAGTAAATCTTAGACAGTGGCACGATGCCTACTTTTTGATGAATCGTTATTTGTCTGGAGTTCAGCCCGGAACTCAGTAGAAAGCGATACGATAGCGATCCACCTAGAATGCGACTGAGATTATTGTGTCAGAGTTTGTTGCATCAGAAGAAGATTTCTACTGCTTCGTTTCTGCTGTTTCAGTCCTGGACCTTCATCGACCTAACAAGATGATAAGGATACAAGCTCCTGCAAAACCTGCTCAGGGATCCTATAAATGACAAATCAAGTTTAACATTTAAGTCTCATTCTGAATGCCACTATTTATGACAAATTAACTTTTACATTTAAGTCACATTCTAAATGCCACTGTCAGATGGTGGTAGCCATGACTGGATATTATAATAGGCCGATACCCAAATAGCACAAGTACGTCCAGTGGACGTACTGCATATGTACGGTGAGGATGCATTGTACGTATTTAGGACGTACTTTTGTCTCCGACAGACGTACATAAGACCTCCCTGCGACTTACCGTTTCCGCATAGTCGGTAATCCCAGGTACGTACTTTTCTAGTCCACACAGGACCTGAAATGTACAGAAAGGGGAACTGTTTGGGACATTCCGAAAACGTACATTTTCCATTCTGTATGCGCTATCCCAAGTAGAACAAACATATTTGACCAATATTGGTTCAATATTACGGGAATATTAACCTTATATTGTAGATGATATCAATAGTGGCCACAAAAAAATGTGAACATTCGGCGATATTAGATCAATATTCGAAAACAACGTAATGATATATCATATGATATCACTTAATGAATCTAAGTTTTCATATTCGGGATTATTCATTTCTTTTTTACCAAATAGTCAAGTTGGAAATTTTACTCATTCACGTGTACTAACCATCTAACCGAATACTTACCTGGAAAAAGACCTGGCTGCTGCGGGGCTTGAACTCTCGACCTTTTCTATGGAGATATTATTGTCGACCACTGTTACGCTCTACGGCACGGAGAGACTTGTTTTAAGAAGGAGTTGGGTGCTATAGATGTGATGACTTCAAGTTAGTTTTGTTCGAGATAATATTAAAATTTTAGAAAGTTCAGTTACAATGAAAATATATTCGAAAAAACACTAAAGGATCACTGTCTCATGTGATGGCGGTTTTGGAATATCAAACTTGCTGTGCAAAAAATACTGTATGTAATTTTCTGGTATTTAAATTCACCACATGTCGATGTTTCAATTCTTCCAATTTTTTTTAGGAATGATTCATTATGAATATTGCATTACCAATATTGATATATGTTTGAATACACTAAGTGATCACTCTCAAAATCCCAATACCCCTTGAACCGAAAGGGACCCAATATGTACGTACTTGGGAGGTCCAAACAGTATGTACATACTAATAGAAATGTAGAAAATGAAAGGAACCCAATCCGTACGTACTTGGGAGGTCCAAACGGTATGTACAAAAAAGTACGTCAACGAGACGTCCAGATAGTATGTACATACGATTTCCAAAAATGTACGTCATTACTATTATGTCCCGCAAACGTTTCGAAATATACGTATCTGAAAGGGACTCAATATGTACGCACCTGGAAGGTCCAAATAGTACGAACATAGTTCTTCCAAACATGTACGTAAATGATACGTCTGAGCAGTACGTACATGGGATTCACAAAAAAAACACGTCATTGGTATGTCCCTAATTCATTCCGAAAAGTACGTACCTGAAGAGGAGTTAATGTAAACGCATCAGGGACACTTAATAAAGTACGTACATAGTACTTCCAAGCATGTACGTTTTTATTACATTCCGATTGGAACGGGACCAAGTATGTTCCTACATGGGACGTCTAACCAGTACATACATGGTACATCCGGTAATGTACGTTCTTCGAATGTCTCCTATCCGTCCCGGGACGTATCGACGTAACTGGGACATAAATGGTTCGTCTTCAGGACGTCGTGTGCTATTTGGGTATGGACATATTTTGCTGAGATTTTTTCCGACTGGCAATACGGCGCAATGTTTTTGTCCGCCAATACGAAATTTTGTCATGAATAATATAAACCAATGTGTACAATTCCTGGCGGAAATGTGGTAATCGCATAACCATACATCGTAAAGTCGACATGTTCAGGCTGTCCGACTGGAAAAAAGCAGCAGCTATTTTGTCCGCCCATTGGACTAATTGTTTGTGTGATTGTATGTTGACTAATTCTGTGAATATGATTCATGTGGTAATCACGAAACCTAACCTCGTAAAATCGACGTGTTTGTAACGGTAGGCTCATTGAAAGCAGCAGTTTTTTTGTCCGCCAAGTGTTATAACGTATTTCTCATTTGATTATCTTTCAATTTCGCTGCGGAAAAATTTTAATCAACACGTTGAGAAGTTGATATTTTGAAAAAGCAGCAGTTTCAAGAATTTTCGTAGAGGAAAAATGAAGAAGACTTGTCAAAGTGAAGCCACTCACAAAGTTTCAAGAATCTGGTAATCACTTTCTTGTTCAGGTCTCGTACTGTGGACTAATACCGACACATCTCAAACTATGTCTAATCTTGAGACACTTCCGCTGTCATTTGCAATGAATGAGACAAAAACTATAGCATGTCACCTTGGATTTAATGTCCCGTTCCTAACTTAGGGGCCGGAATGGAGGGAATTCGGCATTTTGCCCCTGGGAGGTGGGCAACCTCTTCCCACGCTCCCCATCAGGGCATCACTTCTTGAAAGTTACCTATGGGCACCCACTACTTTCCTGCAAAAGCATTTTGCATCAAAATGAAATGCAAAGTTGGTCCTGATATGTGCCGCTAACGTCCGTACTAAATATGGACTTCATCTCTACTTACTATTCCGTTTATTTCTGAACAATAAACTAAGAATGAAGATGAAATGGATATGCCCTTTGTTACCATGCATGCTCCCATTATTCTTCACTATTTCTAGACTACCACAGGCATCGAGTAGCCTTGTAGCATACCCATGCACATTCTTGATCAGTTTCAGATTGCTTCTACCAATTCTGTGGTCATTGTCAGAGCATGTCGGCTACCCTGGACTCTTCTGCCCATTCCGTATCTAATGTTTGCGAAATGTTCTTCGAAACTGGTTTCAATAGCTCGTCGGCTCTGGCCTGGTCTGAATCTTATTTTGATTCTAATGACTTCATCTTCATTCATATCAGTCTGAATATAATGAAATATTATTATTATTTTCATAATTATCATTCGATGAATAAAACCGAAATATGATTAGCCCAATGATTCGCATGTTTATAGTTTGTCGTTCATTGAATATCAATGAGTATTTTCTATGATTGTGGCTATTGATAGGCGAGTATAAATTTTGTTTCCGAAGCGAATAGTCCAGACCATTGATTATCAAATTCATATACAAGATCATCCGAGTGTTAGTCAATCTTCTCACCATTCCCACAAATAATTCAGAGTTTATGAAACAAAGTTTTGGAAATGAAAATTATAACTAATAGTCGTGAACTACGAGTAACTTTCTCAGCTGGAGCTCATTGACGAACAGTTGTCAAAAAAATATTGGGATATTCTATTGAAAGAAGAAATGAGGTGTATGAAGTGGTGAGGTGAGGAACGAGAAAGTGAACGCGGTGTATTGTGAGTTTTGCCGTTGAGGAGCAGCCAAATATTTTCTCTCAAAAGTGAATTCATGAGAATATCATCAAAATTGTTCGTTCCTCTCAATACTTAATCATAATGGCCTGAACTTCAATAGCTAGGTTAAATGGAGCCTGATATTACGGGTAAATATTCCAGTGGGACTTCAATTACCAACTAAAAACCTGCAAGAATTCTAATGGGTGGTAAAGAGCATAAAAATATTTTTCAGAATTCATTGAAATGATTATTTCGAAATTTCCAAATAATCATCTCTCGCCATCGATTTGAATTCAAATCTATATCTCATCATCATCAAATGTTTTTCTACCTCAAAATCAAGTATTTCTGGTGTTCGACATCGGAAAAACTATCAGAATTGATTGCCATATTACTGAAAGTAAAACAAAAATACCCAATTTGCATTCGAGATAAAACTGATTCCAACAAATATTCCAATTCATTTGCATATTATTTCTCATATGAAACAGTAATCGATAGAGTTCACTGGCCAGGCCACGTCTTCCATAAAATATCTAATGAAGTTTGAAACATAGACACCCTGAACTTGATTATTGAGTTTGAAAACCGGTCTGATTCAAAAGTAATGATCGATTTGCAAAGCCACCACGCGATATTTCAATTGAGGATGGAGTGTGGAATGTTCTCCATGCTGAACATACTTCTGTAAAAATACCCTCATTAAAAAAGGCAGTTTGTGAAATTTGAAACTGGATATCGAAGCCTGAAGTAATTATGGCCCAGTTATGAATTCTAGCAGGTGATGTATGTGTTCCGGATAAACCAACTGATTCGGTAGAAATATCGGTTTTCGAGTTTGAACAGCAAATTGCACTAGGTACAAAAAAATAGTGTGAAAATCAAGAACGTCCGCTGTCTTATACCGCGCAAGACTCTGTCTTCCGGGTTCACCCGAAAAAGTGATCTCCAGGAAAAAGTGGAAGAAAAAAATTATAAATGATGTATTTTTATGATGGAAAAGACCGGTTTTTATTTCGACAACTAACTCTCATGTATACTTCGATATGTTTCCAGTATCCGAATACCAGCTGCCGTAGTTCGAAAACACGAAAAACAGCTGGAAAAACTCGTATTAGGTTCAAGTTCTGCAAGTTTCAAAAGTAGATTCAAGAGGCATGTTCTGCTCCCACTCAACAATCAAGTATATGACATCTCACATCATCAGTAAGGTATCTTTCTTAAAATTATTATATCCGCAAAATGAATGGCAATTGAGTTTTCAAGCAGTAATAGACTCTAGCCAGACTTTCACTTTCAATTCATCATTTACTTTTACTTCAAGGAAGTTCTCACAATGCTAAACAATGGAAGCGTTCATACAAGACACTTTTCCATTAACATTATGTGTATGAACGCCTCCATTGATAAACATTTTGAGAACTTGTTCCTAGAACTGATATTATTAACTGGTACATTGAGTGCAAGGGTATCGGAAATCGGAATACAACATTCCCGAGTTTTTTGCCACTTATAATCTTCCTAGAGCATCAATTACTCCCGGATATGTTTCCGAGTAGCAAATTTTTTGAGAAATCTCAAGAGGCATCGACCGGAAGAAGAATTTCCTGAACTGGGCAAAAATTCCAGGATTAATTCAAACTCATAGAAGATTCTTTTATGGAATTTTATACCATCTGTAACTGAAAGCAATGAAGTTGTGCTAAAACATGAATCGAAAGCATCGATAGTTCATTTGAATAAGTTAGTATTGGTTTGTGAAAGAGGAATGATAAAAATGAGTGACTAATAGCCTCTTCGAACCGGTACTGCTTAGCTTGATAGGAAGACTACTAACCACTTAGCTATGTCGCCTGACATAATACCATTTTTCAAATTCTGACATAAAGATTATATGAAACGTCAAAAACTGACTCATTGTTTATTACGGGAATCAAAAAATTCAGTGTCTCAAATGGACTATTTGATAGAGTTAGATATGAAACTGTGGCTGAAATCACCTGTTTTCATAGATATTTCATTATGAAATTTCAAAAGTTGACAGATGAGTGCACCGACATTTTGAGTAAGGGTGATTTTCATTCATCGATTTCATAGTAAGGTAGGGTGATTTCCAGCTGAGTGGGATTGTTTCCAAAGCAATATGTCTAGATGCGTGCATTTCACAGTCTCAAATTTTCAGGCAGAAATAAATTTTCACCCAAACTGACCATCACTTATGAATTCATTAATTTGATTATTATATCCGCGATGTCATTGATATCACAATGATATTTCCCCAAGACGAACTATATAAAATGTAATTTTCCAGATTGATTCAGTAGATATATTGAATTACTGTCATTGGGACTGTTTGCATTCCCAATAAGGACGATTTCAGAAGGTGCGGTCTAGGGTATTGTCAATTTTGCTTTTTACTGTTTGTTTCATCCGCGGTCGGTGTAAAATTTTTTTTGCCGGCTCGTAGAGAAAGGCAATTGTTATCCTGGTGGGTGGAACATATGAATTGAATACACCAACTGTGGGTTTTTCTAGGTTTCCCTACATTTGGAATGGCAAATGCGCTACCGTAAAAATCAGTAATACGCCCCAAAGCGCTTCGACAATCAAGATGATCAGCCGCACTTGTAAGAGTGTTTAGCAGAGGAAAAAAATATTGTCTTAAAGTTATTGTACGCGCCACAATAAAACTAACTGAATAAATATTAATATTTCTGATAGATTGCCAATGGAGAAAAGATTTGGCATGAGGAAGCATGTGAGATATATTTCATTGTTTAATCGTTCTCATTCCATTTGTGAACAAATTTTTCAAAGGCATCCCTTTCTCACGCATAACAGGAAATCGTGTCATTTAGTATGACCGATTGCGACGGCAAAGATCCAAACCAAAATATTCCCATTCAGGATACTTGGAAAAACGAGCGAATCAATGGAAAATAGCCACCATAAATGTATTATATTCACTCCGATATGTATTGATTTCTGCACGATTTTATTCGCTGTTTCCTGTAGATGCTTCGCTACTTATGATTACGAGGATACATATAATTGAAAACGAGTTCTGCTGATGGATAGATGTTGTTATATAACTCTGATGATTCAGTTTTCGTCGTGATAACTTCGTAGAATGATGGTTTTGGTGGCATAGGTTAGGAAATTTGGAATATCATCGCTGAGTTTATGTTTTTCTATTAGCGTAAGTATTCTTTGAATAATAAGTAATCTATTGTCGGTTTCTGGAAGGAGTGCTTGAATTGTAGATTGAAATACTCGTGATTCAATTTGGAATGTTGCGATTGATTTTGAATTCTTTATGTACCTACGTACAAACACTTACAAACTCATTCATTTGCTTCAATGATAAATGCTCTGATTTTTGAATCTATATACAATATGGATATCATCTGGTTCCTAATATTAAATTTTGCTACTCCTATCGAGTTTTTATTGACCTTCTGTTACATGGATATTCTGTTTCTATTATTATTCTCCGAGAATTACTCCACAAGCAATTCCCAGGTGTATTTGAAATTTTGAGGTTCCTAGCAGGAACTGTATGCATGTTAACACTGAAAGTATGAAATATTTGTACTTGGGACCAAGACGTCTAACATTTGACGAGCATTAATCCTTGAGGATGTTTTTATACGTTGTTTTCACTTCTACTCATCTAGTCAGACATGAGGTAATTGAAACCCGTTTCCATAAACACGTTCGATTTTTTTTCTGTCATGTCCTCATGTATGTTATCGATGAACAATGTTGGTTAGTATACTTCAAGTAAAATGTTTTTGTAATACGTGTCATATAATTGCAAATCTCAAATGGAATAATTGCTTCTCTGTTGATGCTTGAATGAAACATTCATTTGATTTTTTTCAATGATGTAGCGAAAAAAAATCGAATGTTTTTGTGAATCTTTCAGATGAAGAGATTCAGAAATCCGATCCATTCGTTTCCAAATTATCCCTTTCGATGGATGATGGAGAAGAAACATTTTTTTGCTTAGTACCTCCAGTGATATCCTTTTTAAAAAAATCAAAACTGAATCGGAATTTTTTATCCATTAATGGTAAGAACAGATAATGTATAAACTAGCATAATGAATGAACTCGGGAAAAAAAATTTATTCGAAAGTTGTAAGTATTTGCTTTTATTTTGATAATATATATATCTCTTAATCCGTTCTCCAGATTTCTCAGTGAAACTCATTAAGAATGGGCATATAATTCAATATCATAAAAAATTACGCGGGCTTCTACCTCTTTGAACTCTACCACAGTTGATTCTTCCTAGCTGTTAATCTTCCATGTACCTTATGCTTGATTTTCGATGAAGCTATCGTTTTTTTATACAAAGCTATTTGAATCATTTAACATAATAAATGTATCAATAGTGAATATATTCAAACGAAAATGAGAACTTCCGTTTCACTTTGTTTGTAAGAATGAGAGAACGCTCTCCTACTCGTATTTTCTATCGACATCACCATTAGCACCGTATAAAATTGTTGGAATATCCACTAGAGGGTGTTTCTTCGCAGAGAAACGGCCGTATTCTAGGCCCCTTGCGCCAGAAAAACAAACTACTTGGTAAGATCAGTTCGTTATCGTGGTCCCATATTTCAAGCCCGACTGGAGACTTCATAGGCTTGCAGTGGACGAGAGGGGGTTGATAGTTTGGACAAAAATTGAAACTTTTCGAGATTTATCTCGAGTTAACATGTTCCTCCTTCATCTGCTACTTATGTGGCCAACAGTTCAGCGCCCCAATTATCGTGGCATAGTTAGTGACGTTAGACATAAAGAAATAACTACACTGACGTTTTTTTCGACAAATCAAAGGACTTGAGCTCTGTGGTTTTTGCTTGAATGTAGTTGACACCATTCTGCGGTTTTAATTTATAAATCTGTGTTGGCTACATAATGCTTTTGCTCCACCTGCGTTATTACTTGTAAGTCAAACCCTTGAGTATGGCATTAGGATGTGGTAACGGTAACGTTAGGAGTTAAGCGGTCTTTCCGTCCGACATCACAAATGGTGCTAGTAATTCAAGTCCTACCGCCATGCCAGTCCAGAAGGCGAAGTCTTGGGCAAGAGCGGGCTGACAAAATTGATCTCGGGTATCAATGCGCTCTGGGAAGTCTTATTGATTTTACGGAAGCGCATTTTCAGGATTGGTGTCTAGGAAACCAACAATCGACTATCGCACCGAGTTAAACAGAAAATTTCTGCCGTGACCGTGGAATAAATCAGCTGTGAAATTAGAAAATGTTCAAAAGCGTTTGAAGGGACGAATGCATTGAAGAACATGTAGTGCAAAGTGAAATTTTAGTCTCATTCCATGATAAACTTAATGTCCATATAACACAAAAGTATACTGAATGAATTTCAAGTCACTTCGAACTTTCAATAACCTAAAACTAACGTATATTTTGCCAATTTACCCTTACAACAAATATCTCCGACCAATTTTAGTTGAGAAAATCGAACACGTTCTTATCGTTGTGACGTAACTATTTTATCCCTTAAGATCACCATTTGAAAGTCGGAAATTAATGAGAATAATATGGCATTTTCAAAAAGCGATAGTTAATTCAATAATTCTTTTCTTTCAAATGGAAACTCTGAGGGGTACAATCGTCACGTCACGACATCAAACGGGGTCTAAATATAACTCTTATACTGAAACTGTTCCGAAATATCTGTTGATAATGACGGCAGAAGGTAGAAAAATGCATGCAGTTCGAATAATTGCACATACTCTTCTATTTCTACCGATTAGGAATACTACTAGCATTCATTTTTTGTCAGGTTTGTAGAAGTCTGAAATTTCAAGATATGAAAAAAATGCATTCAAATTCAATGTCGCAGATTTCTTCTGAGGGCGTCAAGCAACCGTCAGCAACTATTTGGTAAAATTGCTTCATTTTTACCTTCAACTAATTTCATTGTATCGTTTTTTACGTTAACCAGCTGATGACATCGAACCCTCAGAAGATATATAGAAATAAAAAGTAGTTTCGCATATTACTGCTTCCAACTTGTATAAAGATATTCCCGCTTTCTGAGAAAATTTATCAAGCAACTGGGATGATTCGCTGAAGAACATTTGTTTCCATACAGTGAACAAGAAAGTTATTGTAAATGAGGTTCGAATTTTAAAACAAAGAAGATTTGTTTGCTGAAAGTTTATTCAACATATTTTCAAACCAGTAGAAAAAATGTTGTACCTAACACATGCGAAAATGCCTTTTTCGCCCTTGACTGAATCCCGCTGAAAGAATAACTTTTCGGACAAATAAGCTAAATACTACCACACTCGAATGGAAGACTAGTTCATCTGTTTATCAGATCAAACTATTTAGTGTGAAGTAGAATATGATGACCATTCTATTCGATTCTCAGCTATCAAATGTAATTTCTTCGATAACATTACAAAACCTACAAACCACGATTATTAATATTTCTGAAATGAATTATTAGATTTGATTGAATTAATTATTGGTAACCTTATTCAATTTCACATCATTTTTATGTTTATTTTGTTTTCATCACATTGAAAACTAATTATTATCCATACAGAATGTGAATAATAAAGGAATAGGTAAAATGAAACCCAATCAGTTACATAATTGCATCATATTATTCAAATTTGTTGGAATATGTTCAGAATCACCCAATGGCAACCTTTTCGGAATGATTGATAATATGGAAATCAGAATTAGTAAAACCACATATATCACTGAAAAAAAAACTCTTTCAATATATGTATTGCTGGCATAACAGAATGAGTTGAAATTAGTCTAGTTTTAGCACGAAAAACACAAGTAAATAATATTTGGAAAGTGGTAACATTGTCATCACTAAAAATAAAATGAGTGAAAAATTCCTTTAAATTAATTAACATAATCCATATTTCAGTTGCATGTTCGTCTATCCATTTTTTTTCTCTTTCTGTTCTGTCGTCGATGATATTTCTTTCTGGAAAATTGCAGGTTTTCTTCATGTTAACAATTCTCCAAAGACACTCATTTTGGGTTACACAACTTTGCAGGTAGTATCTGTTCTCGACTAAAATTTTTTTCCATAAATTATATCTTGACATATGAGATTGCAATTTTTTTTGGCATCGTTTTCACTTGTCCGACGTGTTCACCAGAAAGAAACATCTCCTACCAATTATAAATGACCTACAAGCGAATCGTTATTTCTTTATATAAAAATTTCAAAGTATCTTGCCCTGCAGAACCAACATGACCCTTCTGAATAGTTTCAGAAGAATCAGTTGCAAGACAGCATAGTATCCAGGTGGGATACAATATACAGAAAAAATCAATACTGTGTTCACCAATTTATCTCACACAATCCTGTTACGTTGGGAAAAGACCGTTAGTAAAAATATATCATCTAGAAAAGTTCGAGCTTCTAGTTTCAGTTAATTGCGTAATAGGTAATTGATGACGATGCGTTGTATTTTCAGAGTAGATATAAGATTTTATTAAAAAAAGTTATGCCGATTATTTCGTAATGCCTATCAACAAATTAAACAATATATATTTCTTATACCACCTAGACACCTATACACAAAACTGCTTTATCTCAACTGTTCTTGATAGAACAATGATGAACATTGTATATCCATTCCCTTGCGTGATAACACAATGACCTCATTGTGTTACAGTTGTAATTATTAATACACAGTACATCCAGTCTCCCATGGAATGTCAAATTTCAGCTCTATTCACTTATTTTCCACTCGTATACTTCACACTCGTGGGAAATGACTTTCTCATTCCGATAAAAAAGATACAAAATTTCCAACAACAAAAAAATGAATAACAATGAACACAAGTGTGGATTTAGGTCCATATCTCCGGGAAAGGGGGATGAAGTGATGCCAGAAAAGATGAAAGGTTAGGAAGACTTCTATACTAACCGAGAAAGTTGAAAGTTGTTAGGGGATAATCAGGATAATCACCACCCCCATAAATCCGCCTTAGATGAATACTTCCCAAGACTGTATCTGAATATATAGTGGGTGGAGGCGGATTTCTCTTTATTTTTATGATATGAGTGGTCGGGAAGAGAATATTGTACAATCACCATTCGAAAAATGATATGGCTATAGACTTTTTGCTTGCACCGGAGTGGTACAAACAAGGCATCTCTTGAGTTATCATTGAGAATATTTTTCTCAAAACTCAAACTTCTCCAGATGGAAAGGATAACAGAATTGGGTCACGTTAGTGTAGAATAATTTGAACTATCAGTTTCAACTAGTAAATCTGAACAAATCAAGCCTCAGTTCTCGGTTTTGGGATGGAGAACGGTGAGTTCGAGATCCAGGTGATCTTACACCACAATGTACCAAATTATTCATTCCATAACACAGACGGGTCCGAAACAGAATAACCTTCCATTGCCAAGGCTCTCCTACGCATCTGTTCATCGGGGTGGCAAGGGTGGGCAATTCTGTGAGTAATTCAGTCTCCGGGCTGTAGTTTCGCGACTGATATCCCTCAATAAATCAGGTGAAGGGATTTCTCCCGCACACGCAACGCACATGCTGGCTTTCAATAAGGCAGCAACGGGGTAGCGCTAGATCAGAAACTCTTTTATAGTCTGGGCACCAGCTTCCTTAAAAAATAAGTTGGTTACATGTGCTGAAATATACACTTCGAGTCACATTAAATATATTCAAACTATCAGCCTGTTCGAAACATACAGCAATGTACAGGGTAATTATAGGCAGAGTAGCAGATTTAATAGAGTTTTGATTTTAATAGATGGCATTTCGCCTTTAATGTTCAAAAATATGAAACAGATTCACCTAATTTTGGTGCTCTGTGGTATATGTTAATAATATAATAATAATAATAATAATAATAATTCACTGAAAAACGGGAAAAATATAATGCTTTATTGAAATAACCAAATATAGATCAAAACTAGCATAAAGAACAAATGATTTGGGAATATTCAGATGTCAGTAATAACTATTCTTGAAAAGTCTAGCATCTCGATGCGAGGAATTACTATCAGTAATAATCTCTTATATGGAGAAAAATATTTGAGATCGATTACTAAAGGTTCTTCCCAGAAGCTTGGATTTCTAATGCGCGAAGAAATATTTCACTTCTCTTCAGCTTCTGATGATCTACAAGGCACATATACTTGCCTGTCTTTGAGTATAGTTCTTATGTGTGGGGCTCGGCACCAAAACATTCATTGAAGTTTTATGATTCAATTCAGAAAAAGCAATCCGTCTTGTTGGTGGTTCTTCACTTATGGACTCGCTCACTCCGTTTGAACATCGTAGGAGGGTCGGTTACTTGTTTATCTTCTATAGATTTTTTTGCGGTCGGTGCTCTTCTGAATAGTTGTCAATTGCACGGATGATCTGACACCTGCAAAATTGCCAACCCTTTGTTGTGAGCATGGAGTCCTGTGGAACCTGTCTTGTTCAGGGATCTGTTTTCATTAGAGCGGTTGAACTTTGGAACTCCTTACCGAGAGAGTTTTTTTCAGAGGCACACAAACTTCAAAAATTCAAAGTGAATGGTAATTCATATCTTCTGTCTCTTGCTTCACTCGATGTTTTTTGAACATAACATGGTTTTACTTTCGTGTGAATCTGTATATAAAAAAACAGTTCAGCCAGAAGCCTTTGTGGTACCAAGAAAATGAATATAGCAATCGATATTACCTGCTGAAACAAAATGCACATGCCCCAATTATTTCTAGATACTTCATGCGCACCAAGAACATCACCTCTGAATCCTTGATTTATTTTCTTCAAAACCCTTATTAGAAAATTTAGATGTGTGTTTTGATATGTTAGATATGTTGCGCAAATGTCGGTCGGAAAACAACCACCTCCCTAAGTGGTATTAGACCTTCATAATAGGTCATCCAGTGTTGGTCGTGGTATCTTTGGCCGGGGAAGTAGTTGGTTTCTGACGGTCATCTGCTCAATTCATCCAAGGTTGTTGGATTCACTGAAGAGTGAGGGCACTTTTATTTCAAGCTTTTTTTTGTAATTCCATTGTCAACGTAAACTTTCTTGAAAGAATATATCATACTGTTGGTATTCACTAAGCGGTTCAACCAAAAATGACGTAAAAACTCCCACTTCGAATCCTCAACATAAACTTCGGCATTTCTTGGTGATATTGGTTTGGACTTGAAAAACTCTATTGAAACCTGTTGCAAAAAACTGATAAAATATTCAAATCGAATAAGGCTTTCAATTTTTTGCCTTTGTGACTTCATATTAAATATCTCTTTTCTTTATAAATATTATTGTCTTTGATCAATCAAACCGTAAATTCTATTCTTTGGCCGAAAATTCCTTTCAACCTCTTTGTTTGGATTTGATTGCCTTTTATGATTTGGCTTTTTGAAGTTTTTTGCAACAGGTTTCAATTTCAATAGAGTTAATAATAGATACAATGAAAGTCCAAACCAATACCATTTAGCAAGTGGTGGTAGTGTAGCCGTTAGCACATTCGCCTTGGAAGATTCCCTGCCTAGCTGGGTAATCGCACGTTAAAAGGCAAGGCCTCGTTGATCCATTGCTCGCACAAGTTTCGACTTGTCTTGACGTTCGTCAGCTGGTTGACGGAAACGAAGAATTTTTTTAGAACATTCAAGCAAATATTCCTGGATGACATAATTCAGAGTAAAATCTTTCACAACCTCAGGCTGCTAACCCTTTGAATGTCAAGTGAAAATAATTCATTTTTCAAAGGAGGAATGCATTGAGCTTATAAGATTACTCATCAAATGACAAAACATGATTCATTTCCAGAACGAAATTATTTTATACAATAACTTCTTACGCTATGCAGCCAGTTTTCAACAGTACGATAGACTATACACCAGGAAAATGAGAAGCTATGGCTAAATATCCCTATGCAAATATCTCTATTGAAGTGAAAACATTTTTGGAATCAAAAGCCACTAAAAAAATGTTTTTAGGAAAATAAAAATGCTCCTACTTTCCGGTACAATTATTTTGGTAGGGTACTGGATTTTGGTGATTATTTTTCCTAGATCTATCGTATTGAGAAAGGCCCTATAAGAAAATATGAGAGTACTGCTTTTTTTTTTGGTGGGGAATTCGGTTTCCCCCTTCACCTAGTCAATTGAACCGCTAAAAACTGACGGCATAGTGCTGAAATTTGTTGTTTCATATAGCAGCATCGCTCTGGACATGACTCATTTTGCCCCTCTAAAAATCTTATTGTTTATATGCTTTTTTTTGTTTGGTTAGAGATGAATATGTGAGTAAGTGAAATATCGTACGTCCGACATTTTTTTTCAATTATGGCATCATGTGATATTCAGGAGAATTTCTTTAGCATCATCGTCCATAAGAAAAAACAATGATTTTATTTTGGTGAATCATTGATGAATGTATCGTTATGAATTTGTGATATATTTTTTCACGTTTGAAAGCGCATGATCAAAATGAAGTGTCCTCAAAAAATGTTCGTAACAACGGGTAATTTTTTTCATACTCAAGTGAATCTGGTAGCCCGAATGTGTTGACAAATTACTATATATTACCTAGAAAGTTAGGTTGAATAACTTCAATTGACGTTTTCATGCATTCTTTTTAGTATAGTTCTCATACACACAGCTTGATATTTACTCCTATCATCATATATTATATGAAAGTTACTATTCAAGAGTCGTTCACACGTGACATAATATAAATGCTGTTGGAAAAATTTAAAAAGATTTTTCTCTGAAATTTGATTCTTCCAGTTCTAGGAAAAAGGCTTCCATCAAATTATCATTCGACAATAACTAAAATATACAATACATTTTCAATACTTCAACTGAAAATTTGGAGAGAATGGGGACTGTTCTGTATCGCCAGGTGTAAACGTATACAGCCCTACATTTTTATGAAGCACTTTGCAGGAGTTCGAGAAATACTTTTTTGTCTTTCTTCTCCGAATTCGAAAAATAGAAATTACCACTTCTATGAAGGAAGTGAAATTTAAAAATTCCAAACACTCATCTCTGAAAGAACTTTTCAATCAGTACTTAGTAGAGGTTGAATGCAATGATATCCTAATTGTTCAATGGTATATTTCTTGATATCTGATCACTCTTTCACCTCAAAGATGTGATGAGAGTTCGATGTGCCACACATTGTATAGCGCTATGGATAACGGCAAGATAAAAACCAGACGAAAGTTATATTATTCAGCATGCGAGAACAATTGCCATTATTACCCAGAATGAGTTGTTCGTAAATCATTCGAGCTTGTAACGACGGTCATATCTCGCGAGCAGAATGTATGCTTTTTCCATGGCTATTCTGGTATGCAGTCTGAAGTGAAAATTACTTTCTCTCTCAATGCATTTGCTCAACTGTGATGGGCTCCAGCTTGTATGATAACGAATTATTTTGCACTCGAAAGACAAAACTAGTGTGCATTACGTCTAAGAAAAGGATACGACGGTTTTTTCAATAATCATACAAAAAGTCGAGGGTTTACACCTAATGGAAAATGAGGTAAACCTATCTCACCGTGGCTCGGTAATCTTACGTACACAAATAATAATAAGAAATCCATTGCGTTCCAGTTTATCTATCTTGCAAAATATACTGACGCTGGGGGTTCCCCCATTAATTCAGTAGACACTTGAATAGATCGTTCGAATTCCAAGGAGCCCACTTGCAGGGTGGAGATGATTCTTCTGAATAAAACATATTTTTGACGGCAGTAAAAAAGGATTGTAATCTCCCCAAAAAGTGTCGGAGTCTTGTCTGTAACGAATAATCTAGGGGAATCAAAGTCATTGTGATAATATTTAGAAACAACAAATAACAAGCATTGCTCTGGAGAACAATTTCGCCTGGCGAAATATATCATTTCAACTATGTGTAGGCAACCCGTATTATGAAGGTCTGGGTCTTTGTTAGGAAATCTCGAATGAACATTGTAATAGCATTATCGAGGGATTCTAGAAGGAAATGGAAACTTGTGAAAGTTATTTCATTGCTACAACGGGATGTCGCTTATGGTGTCCCATTTTCTTTTTCTCCCCATTTGAAATAAAGTGTCGAACTTATTATACAATACCCCTCATTGTCCAATGCCGTTACCTACTATAGATCAGAGTTTTCCTGCATAATGGTGTCACTTCGAAGTTGCATTCTCCCAAAATATTTGTCGAAAAAAGTCAGTCGAATGTGTTCCGCTCAATTCCATCCCAATACCCTATGTATATAATTTCATGCTATTGAATTATTGGGAGTGAACTTTTCCTCAAATTAATAGAAGGCACCTGGAGCATTTTTCCTTTCCATGAAAGTTAATATCATCATGTCCGATAACATTTCATAGAAAATTAACACTAATGAATCCACTTCGTTGTTGAGTACAATGAGTTACATATCTGCAAAGCTCCGCAGTCTAGTGACAGGGGTTCCTTATTTCTTTCACTCTGATTCTCTTATCTATAAAACAAAAAACTGAGCACCGTCGCCCGGACTATGTATCGCGTGTTTAGTTTATTGAATGTGAATTGAGTTTTTGTGGTAATCTGTCAGTCTGCCTCTTTGAGGTAACGAGAGAGAGAGAGACTATTACATTTTCTCATCGCAGAGACAGTTTTTTGATGAGGTTTTCGAGGTTTATGTGGGTAAGGGGGTTGGAAAAACACAGTCTCATCTTTGTTTTCCACCCATTCCTTATAAGAGATTCCAGATTTATTGTCCCTTTTTACATGTCTGATTCATACAATGCTGAGTCTACAAAATTCGCAAGAAAAATAATATTACCATTCTAGATTTCAAAGGAGGGTGTTCGATTTGATAAAATAGCATGTTCTCACTACAAAGTATACCTGAAATATTTTTCAAAAAACATTTTTCATTCCATCATGAAGTTTTTAATTATTTTATATGGGTACACATTTGAATTTGATGATTGTTTCCGTTTCATTTTTCAAGATGTATCTGATCACTTCGAACGATTTCTTCAATTTCGGAAATCATGATTGATAGAGTCATACCGAAAGTGGAAAACTTTTTGTTATCTTGTTGGGATTTTTCTGTCTTCTTCCAATAATTACGAAAAAATACATCGGGTCGCAACTGATTTGCATGCAGATGTACATATTACGAATAAATATGTCTAACGACTCTAATTATATTAAAACATTAAATTATCTACATTATTTCATATAATTTTCGGGATATCTCACAACAATTTCGGCGAAAAAATAATTGATCAAATGGAATTCTTCGGATTATCATATACAGAGCGTTCCAATGAAAACTTGTCCCCTCACTTTGTAAGTCAGCAACGGACGTGTTTTCAAAAATTCGGAGAAACACAACCATTTCTATATTTAAGGGGACTGATTACAATAAATCATACCCGAAACGTCACCCCTTTACTTGCTTGCTACCCCTATACTTTGGGTTTTTTTCTGTGGGGACACCTGAAGTCGAAAGTTAATTAAGCCTACAAATCGAGAAGAGCTGAGACTTATAATTGTTCGTGAAAGCCGATTGCTAACCCCGGGCATCTTGAATAATGTAAGAAATGCTTTCAAGAGTCAACTGCATTCTTGTATGGAAACAGGTGGAGGTCATTTTGAGCAATTCATTTGTTGATTTTGTTCCCTTTGATATTTTTTATGTTGATTTACCTAATAAAAGTAACATATTTTCATTTGAGGTTTCTTCTTGAAAAACACGTTCGATATTTAATTTCTCGGAAACCATTGAAGTAATTTCGGAATTGCAATTGAAAAATATAGGGGGTGGCTGCTGAACTTCAAGGGAGGGTCAAGTTTTCGTTGGAACGCTCTGTTTATTCAACATATTAGTCCATCAACACACTGTGCGAGACTGGTCCGAACGATTTTTTCAAAGATAAATGATCAATTATCGCTAATCTTCAAGTACGCACGCCAATTTCGAAGTTCTATACCTCACCATTACCAGGAAGAAGATATTTTTACTATTATCTTTGTTTATAGAGATATCGGATAGTTAGCTAATCATACGGCAATGAAATTTGATGGGATAAACACTACGGATAGATGGAAAAGGTTGGTTCGTTTTGAAGTCTTAAATTTCCTGATATTTTTCTCGAGGACGTTGCAGCTTGAATCGCACAATTCCTGGATTACTCATATACAGGGTGTCCCTAGACTTCCTCTTTTCCTTTCGGAAATGTATAGATGGGGTCAAAATATCACCAGTACTTCATATAACTTTTTTTCCTAAAAGTCTTCGTAACCAAGTTACGGGCCCTCGAAGTTACAAAATGAAAAATGTTTTTCTTTGATAACTTTTCAAGTGAATATTCAAAATCATCCAAATTTTGGTAATTGACTAAAAAAATTAATTCCTTCGATGAGCTTTCATGCAGGAGTCAGTTGTTTTGCTACAAAGTCAGGAACGGACTACCCCCGATGGTCCACACCCCGAAACTTTGAAATGACAGATATTTTTCAATATTTTTCAACAAAATAAGGTTACTTGGACAATTTTATGAATAAAAGTACTCGTATGGAAAGTCGATCGGAGCAACGAGTCTTGATAAAAATGTAGTTTTACTCGACGACATCAAACCCGCTCGTCCACCATTATTTGAAATGAATAATTATCAAAGCAGAAATAATAATGATAACGTTAATTCAACAACATTTATCCTGAGATGTCTACCATTATTCGAAAATATTAGTTTTTAAGGAAAATGGAAATGATAGGTAAAATGTTCATAACGAATTTTTATAATGCAAACACGTTCAACTAACGAAACTCAAGAGCCTCAAGAGCAAACAGAAATGAAAAATCCGCTACAAAAACTGCTCGATATGACCACCTTCTCTCTCTATACATTTTCTTAGTCTGCGAAGACACCCTCTCTGTACTTGAAATAGCATTCCAGGGTCGTTTCGTATGGCTTCACAATGTAATGTTATTCTATTCAACAATGCATCTCTTGTGTGAATAGGTGTAGCGTAAACAAGGCTTTTTAGATGCCCCCACAGAAAGAAATCCAATGGATTTAAATCCGCAGACCGCGATGGCCATGAATATGGCTCACCTCTACCAATCCATCTATTGTGGAAAATATAGTTCAGATGGTCACGCACAATCAAACTAAACTGAGGAGGAGCGCCATCATGCATAAACCACATATCTCTTCGGGTTTGCAATGGAACATGTTCCAAAAGTCCATTCAAATCGTTCTGAATGAACTCCAAATAACGTTCTCCATTCAATCGGTCCTGTAGAACGAATGGTCCTATAAGATGGTTTCCTATGATACCAGCCCAAACATTCACGTTGAATTTCCGTTGGTGTTTGGTTTGCAATATCCCATGGGGATTTTCTTCGGCCCATATATGGAGATTATGAGAGTTGATAACTCGATCTCTACTGAAACCTGCTTCATCAGTGAATGAAACTCGATTAATAAAAGTCATATCCTCTCTTTGCCTATCCATGAACCATGGCATATTCCAGTCGTGCTGGAAAATCTTGAGGTGTCATGGCATGTACCTTCTGGATGTGAAATGGGTGGAGCAGTTGTTCCCTAATTATTCTATGAATAGTGGACTTGGATGTATGGAACTGTTCTGATAGATTTCTGATGCTCATTGAAGGATCATCAGCGACGGCTTCCAAAATATTTTTCTCCAATACAACGGTACGTACAGTCCTAGGAGCGCCCTCACCACCTCGTTTTGGCAAAACTGTACCTACAATAATATCGAAATAAAACAACGTGTTCAAATCAATTATTACATACCTGTCTCCCACAAGCTGCGATCGACACGCTCGAATGTTTCTCTTGACGGTACCGTTCGATTGGAAAAATGCTCGGAATACAGACGACGAGCTTCTGCAGCATTACAAAATGCTCGTCCATAAAATACATGCATATCTGCATATTCATTGAATGTAAACTGTTCGGCCATATCAAAAAAATTCAAAATATCCTATAGAATATTGACAATACAATGATAGTCATATGACAACGCACCACTCAACAAAACAAAATCGCATTCCAGTTTCTCATTTTTTATCAAAACTTTCTAAAAGGTTTTTTTGTCAACATCTGTGAAAGAAATTGAACATAATTATTCCCTGGATATTTTTCACCTGATCATGTGCAGCCGTTTTTGTAGTTCATTCGTTTGCTTTTTATTAGTATAGGTAAATATTTTTTCCGATGTGCGTTTTTTCAGCTAAATTTAGATTCGTGTTAAAGAATTTCTCCCATAAAATTATAATTATCAGTGAAACTCCTCAACAGTTTAGCTGTGAAGACGAATTTGAAACATTCAAATGTTGAGTTTCATGAGATTCAGATATCTGATCAACACGAAACGTGATTATTACACACGTATTCATACAAAATATGGAATGAATTCGATATGTCATAGTAAAGTAGCTTGTTAGTTTAAAAACACCACGAATCTACAGAACTTGATATTTCTTTTGAAAAAATATCTGCTTTCACAATTGTGAATTAAACTTCCATATAGGTACTGTACTTTTTGTTTACGACTTCATTTTAGCATACTTTGTATTCCTGTTATAAATGTTGTTGAATTAACGTTATCATTATTATTTCTGCTTTGATAATTATTCATTTCAAATAATGGTGGACGAGCGGGTTTGATGTCGTCGAGTAAAACTACATTTTTATCAAGACACGTTGCTCCGATCGACTTTCCACACGAGTACTTTTATTCATAAAATTGTCCAAGTAACCTTATTTTGTTGAAAAATATTGAAAAATATCTGTCATTTCAAAGTTTTGAAGTGTGGACCATCGGGGGTAGTCCGTTCCTGACTTTGTAGCAAAACAACTGACTCCTGCATGAAAGCTCATCGAAGGAATTCATTTGTTTAGTCAATTACCAAAATTTGGATGATTTTGAATATTCACTTGAAAAGTTATCAAAGAAAAACATTTTTCATTTTGTAACTTCGAGGGCCCGTAACTTGGTAACGAAGGATTTTAGGAAAAAAAGTTATATGAAGTACTGGTGATATTTTCACCCCATCTATACATTCCCGAAAGGAAAAGAGGAAGTCCAGGGACACCCTGTATAATGAGAGAAAATGGCAAATTCAGAAATATAGGTGGAATTTTATATCAATGTCGTCGATCATTCATATTTTAAGAATATTCCACAGGTTATACTCGCATCTCTTCATAGGCATTATAACCTTAGGCCTTTAAGACAATTTTCGGGAGTAATTACACAAGTGCTTCACATTTACCGATAATTTTCCATGAAAGCATGTTGTCTAAAAACTGCATGAGTTTATTTTCATATTTTGTCGAAAGAGCCCGACTCCGAAGGAGGAGGGATCTTTCAGCAAAATATGAAAATAACCGAATGCAGTTTTTTTACTGACAACATGCTTGAATGGAAAATTATCAGGTTTTATTTTGATGCACGAGTGTAATTCGGTAGAATATTTCCGTAGTTGAAACAACGACGTTTAAAATTCAGTATTTATGCCTGTCAAGATGACAAATGTACATTTTAACAATCGTTACTATAGATACACGGACCGAGCGGGTATTTTTCGATACCTACCGGGTATTTACCAGCCCGAAAATGTTCCGCCGGGAATTTATCGCTGTAATTGATCGAAAATGTCCCGCTTCTTATGAGATTTTCAACATACGATGGAAATATTTCATATAACACAATAAAGAGAGAATGGATATGCACATTGAAGTGATATTGTGAAGGACAGAATGATAATGCTAGTCTTGAATTACCTTATCCTTGCTGACCTCTATTAATATGCTACATTGGGGAAGGAATTCGCTTAGAGGTTAGACTTGAAGTATTCCATCTTGCTAACTCCGCTGTCCCCTCTCTTTTAGGGCCAGTGGCCAGTCCAATAATTGTAATGTCTATGCATTTCCTGCATAAATGTCTTTTGTCAAGTCTACTGTGGAGCTTTATTGGCTTGCTTTGAGCATTTCAGTCGAACAGACAAAATGAATCTAGACCAACTTTATTGGTCGAGTGAACCGATTTATCAACATTGTAGTATAGATGGCGCCACGGAAACGTTTCACATCCCCCTTAAACAGGCATTGGCTAACTTTGCTATTTCTCTGGGAACAATGCAAGGCTGGATTGCTCCTGAAAGAGAGATTTCATATATAAATGAATTTTGGAAGACATTCTGTAAAATAGGCCAGTAACATAAACATCGAGAAATAAATCTTTTTATGTTTTGATAGCACTTGTTTGTAACTACTTTCAATGCAGTGTCATCCTATTAGAACATTATCAAACGATAATGATAATGTCCATATACGACTGAACTGCAGTGACGTTGGTTAGCGAAAGTGGTATAAAAATAGAAATTTCCATTCCTCAATTTTCATGATAATCTTCCACCATGATGATAATTCCATCAATTCAGGTCAATAACATTATCGACGAAATTGATTCGGCCTTTCATTCCCTAGACTAGATGGTTCATTTTCATAAAACCACAGAAATTGTAACAATGTAACTCTGATAATCATTAAAACCCACTACCGACTGAAATGATCTTTTTCTAACAATCAACAATTCAAGGTACACGCTAAATGAAGGTTGACTGTTTGAAATACGGCACGAAACATAGCGTGCGTCTGGCATTATCGTTGGTAGAGATAGAATCAAGGGATGACAATTAGTGTCAAGTGCAGGACGATAAGCTCGATAAGTGCCGATATATTCTCCGTTGAAGCTGTGTTTATCCAACCGATAGCGATTCTCTTCCTAACAAAGGGGCATTTTTTCTCGGAGTGGACGGTATGGGACAGTGACTAGTTCAGTGATTAGTCCTTATGTAATGCGATGTCTGTTGTAGATCATCATTGAAACTGTATGTAATGTAACGATCCAACATATCTGTGTATTTCGAAATAATGGGAGAAAAGACTGGGGAAGAATATAATTGTGATTTCGAAGGATATACGTTCAATTCATTCAGGGTTTATTCACATAATTTTGTTATTCAATCCAAATACAAGATAATTTATATCGATTATGAATGGTATGTATCTGTTAACAAAATTCAGGTAATTATCCGTTAAGCGGGCTCCATTGTGAAATTAAAAAATTTTTGGTGGAACTTACGTATAATATTAAATTGTGGAGACGACTTAGAGTTTTCCTACATCGTTACGTATTTCGTCTTCCTGAACAAAAAATTCTAATAAAGTTTTTGGGGCTCTCTCCACAATTTAATATTTGAAAGATGTCATGTACTGAATTACCGTACTGACATCTTTCAAATAATTAATTGTGGAGACGACTTTGAGTTTTTCTGCATCGTAAAGTTGACATTTATGTTTGTTTATTCAGCCAATTCCGCTCGAAATTCATCCTTCTTTCTATCAGCACAATATACTCATTCTATATATCCTTTTTCATCACTTTCCAACAGAATTATTAGCATTTATTCGCGATGCGCGTTCTATTGTTTTGCTAACCTAGAATTCTTTTGACGATTTTTATTTCAGAGTTTTGCAGTGAAAAATAGAAAAATGCTTATATTTCTGTTGGAAAGTGATGACGAAGGATATATAGAATGAGTATATTGTGCTGGTATGATAGAAAGAAGGAGGAATTTCGAGCGGAATTGGCTGAGAAAACAAACATAGGCGTAAAACCCCGATTTCCTGTCTTTGGGGGGCCGTATCTCCGAAACCAGTTGCGAGCCCCAAAAACTTTATTAGAATTTTTTGTTCAGGAGGCCGAAATACGTAAGTTCCACCAAAATTTTTTCGATTTCACGATGGAGCCCGCTTAACGGATAATTACCAAAATTTGTAATGAAGATTTCATCGATTAAAGAAATATATAAAAATTATTACCTCACACAACTGAAAACGATATTTAATGGCAGAATCGATCAAGCGTTCAACAGACTTGACCATGGAATATAACTGAGGAAATTATTGAACCCTTGGGCCTATTCCTCATCACACTGCATCTAACTGATACAATATATCAAGATCAATGGAATCAAGTCTGATTGATTTCCTCCCCATCCAGATTATCCAATTCTTTTCAATGCTTTCATAAATGAGACAGTTAATGTGACTGATCTGAATTGTTCATTGTACGCAAATGACTAGAAGTTATATTTAGAAATAAGAGATTTCGAAGGCGGTCAGCGAGTTTCTTTACATTTGAATCAAATTCAGTAGGTTGTCCCTAACATCTCTGCTCTGAATACTACTAGTAGTGATATAATATCTGATACAGACAAAAATAATTATAATTCACATGACTTTTATTTGGAACCGTGTGCGACGGCAGCTCCATTCACTCTTAGAGATTTTGGGGGACTTCCATGCATTGTGCCTAGAGATTCTACGAAAAGCCACGTCGGATACTCATGAAAAACCTCGAATAAAGGTTTAGTCTTCCAACAATTATGGTGAAAGTATTCTAAGATTGGGCTTGAATATTGTAACTACCATCGAATTCTCTAAATAGATATGAAGTTGTATTTATTGCATTAGACAACAGATAACCGAGGATGAGAAAGTTGGAATAGAGTAGGATTTTAGTCAGTCGTTGCTTCGTTTCATCTAAAATGTCTAGAAGGATGGTGCTGGGACTGATGCGATATTGTTTAGAATTTTATGGCGACACTTTTCTGTCACTAGTGTCATTTTTACGTATCGTGGTGTGTTTCTCAATTTCATCGCTAGTTGACGCTAATTGGAAGTGCATAGTCAACCGATCGATCGACAAACTATATTATTTGATTCGAGCAGTCAACAAAATGAGCAAAATCTAATGTCATACTAATAAAGAACAAAATCAAATGAAAGGAACTTAATAATAGGGAATTTGGCAGTATTCTAAACAAATAATATAGGTTGTTGATCAGTCAGCGTCCAAAAGTAAAAGTATAGCCAGCAGTCAGGTCGGCCGTTTATACATTTCCTAGGAAATTTGTAACTCTTTTCGTTGCAAACGCCATCTGAACTGATTTGATGTCGAAAAGCCATGATACTTATTATCATAGTAGGCATGTGTCGCCAAGTATACCCCAAACATGCCCAGGTATAACTCGGTACACCATCCTTCTAGACATCTTAGTTTCATCAAAGGTCGATACACGTAGCCTTAACATAAAATACTATTATCATCATAAACTAGAAAACACTTGACAGGCAATTACTGAACTAATTGACATTAAAACTCATTCATCAGTCATACACGATTGATTCTACACATTCAGCCCATTATTGGGTCAATTTTAATCTGGTGCTTATGATAAGATGAAAGCCAAAGCGCTATTCTTGAAAATACAACAATTATCGTGGTTCAACGAAAGCGGTAAAATCACCTTTAGGGCAGCTCTGAATGGAATTTATGACAATACTACCCATTTAGGATCTATTCATTTCAAAGCTTTGAATAAACTTGTCGTAGATAACACCATCCAATTTTCGAACAACACTCTTTTGTCAACAAAGAATATCTACCAATCATTAAAAATTATTTCAGAACAATGTCCGAAAGTTGAAGACAAGTAATCTAGTTTCAACTGGACGAAAATTTGGAATAATATGTTGAAATCTCCTCATATTAATACTATACGGAAATCGAGTGTATATAAATCGTTGAATGAAGTCTATCCAGTAGCAGAGAAACTAAACTCACGTGGTATAAGTGTCTCAGATCAATGTACAAAGTGTAATACAGTAGATACTATTATACACCGTTTAACTTTGCTAAGGGAATTTGGGACTGGAGCAAAACATTTATTGAAAAAAAATTCAAGAAAACTGTCAAACTAGATCACAGGGAGCTTTTTCAGGTTCAATTCGCAGACACTACGGATTTGAATGTTTGGGTTTGGTTTTTCAGTGCCGTGGCTCATAATAATATGGAGTCATCAAATACTCTGGAACAGTTCAAAAGTGTACTTCGTTTCGATATAAAAAAATAACTGCTGGGTTCCAACACAATTTCTCGAAAGAAAATGTATTTTTTCTCCAAATGACATTAAAAGCGGTCTCTTAATGACACTTGGCAGGCTTAGAAGTTGTACTTTCAATGCCTAGACAGAAAAAGTAAAGTTCGTTGCTAGGCAACCTTTCAAGTAATGATTTAAATCAAACTGGTTATTAAAATTGACAATGACATTAAGAAAACTCAAAATGATGCTGATGATAATTAACTGGTTTTATTGCATTAAAACTACAACACGAAATAGACAATCAGCACATCTCCAGAGACAGATCCTATATTTTTCTTCTGTCTATATTCCATGAATTTGCTGTATGTGAGTTCATATACAGTTCTTGATTTTTCCGGTAAAAGGTTAAATTCCACATCTCGCGCCTGGTCTCTTATCTCAGGTGGTGTTAATTGCATCAATTCATCCTCACTTTACAGTAAATCCATTTCTAACATGCCAACTTTTCTAAATTGACAATGACAAAGTAAACAGTAAACAAACATATTCAACAAACGTCATCAGCGGTAAACATAGTAACGCAGGGCCCAGTTACCTTTGATTATTTTTTCACTTGTCAAAATGTGACGTTTTTGGCATTTCAACCAATAGTAGCGGATTATTATATGGTTATTCTAGCCAATCATTGAGTATTATACTGATAAAACTGACTGGTCCTTTCGATTGTTTCGATAAAACGTTGTTTACCTTTGAACTGTCAAAACTATACGGTTTACCGCGTCGATTCTATTGAACTGGCTCATATTTATATGAATTATCATGAATAAAGAGTTACCCTATTATTAATAGTCATTCACTTTTCACTTTTTTAGCATAATAATAACATAACACATTTCAATGAACACTCAAACACGTAAATAGCTCATAACCTCAACTTTATGACAGATATAGCGAACGACCGATTCAAATATTTAAGGTTTCCTCAACTCAAATTGAGATGGCGTACAATTAGTTTCTATCAAATACAATTCATTTTTTGTTGTATGAGAAGAAACCGTTGTATGCAGATTTTGATACAACGACATAACGAATGATTTTATGTTCCTTCTGGCGCGATTTGTATTTCATAAGACATTTTCAATTATCAACCTTGTACAATGAGAGGTGTGACCCCATCTCTTGGTATCGTCATATTGCGATAAGAGCTGGCAACGTGGTAACATGGTGTTCTGATGTCAGTGCAGTTATGATTCCATAAAATTGGTTATATCAGTGATTTAATTAATTGTGATATCGTTTCGAGTATTATCTACGTATTGAAGTTCCCTGTGATTGTTTGCCGATTCCAAATCATCAAGAAACAGGAAGTTTCGATCGATCCACACTTTTTTAATCTTCCTAAAGAAGTAAATACAGCAAATCTTATTGACCCTGTTGCCAAGTGTAAAAATTTCCTAAGTCAACAACTACTTTTCAAGATGAGTTCTATTCAATGTTCGAATTGTACAAACCCAATCAAACAAGGCGCGGGTACACCCTGTGATGGATGTAGGATGCAGATCCACCTTTCATGTATAGGACTGAATGCCGATGACGTACGTCTTACTCGTAACAAATCCAAAGCAATTAAAATTTTGTGTAATAATTGCGATAAATATGTACGTGACATAGGTGATTTGAAAAACCATATCAACTCCTTGAAAAAGGATTTCGACTCCAAGTTATCCGCTCTTGAAGCCAAAATTATTGATGGTAGAGCCTGTGAAATTACCGATATAAAAATTTCCATTGATAACCTCAGGAAAGACATAACCGACCTGAAGAAGTCATCCGATCAACTAGGCAGACCAGACATCTGTTCCAGCGAAGAAATCATACAAGAACTCTCCGAAAGGGTATCAAGGAAAAAAAGTTTGATTATATTTGGCGTTCCCGAGCAAGCAGCTAATTCTAACGAAGAAAGAGCCTCAAACGATGTGAAATATGTGAGAAATCTACTAGCAGTAAGTGACAAAGAATTAGCCAACTCCCAAATCAAAATATTCAGATTAGGCAGGTTCAAAAACTCCAATAGACCCATCAAAGTCATCATGCATAGTGAAAATGACGTTCATGCAATCATTCAAAAAGCAAACTTGATTAGAAACTCATTTGGAGATATTTCTATTTCATTTGACAGAACTCCAAAGCAAATTGAATATTATAGAAACCTGAAGAAAGAACTAGATGAAAGAGTATCGAGAGGGGAGAGATTAAAAATAAAGTATTTCAGAGGGTTTCCCAAAATCGTCTCTTTAAACTGATCCCAACACCCAATCATAATAACTCTCGAATACTTTCTTGTTACTACCAAAATGTTACCGGCCTTAATACTAAAACCGTTGATCTTTTCAATGCTGTCTCCGATGGCGAGTTTGATATTATATTCATTACTGAAACATGGCTCTCAAACAAAGTGAGTGACTGTGAATTATTTCCCTCGGATTACTCAGTATTTAGATGTGATAGAGATCTCATTACTACCAATCTTAGTACAGGTGGTGGTTCACTTATAGCGCTTCGTTGTAATTATGGTGGAACGAGAATGAACTTGGAGTTTTCCCGCGATATTTGTCCTTTGATCGATGTCGTAGGAATCAAAATCAAAATAGGTCAGAGTGATATTTTAGTATATTGCATCTACATTCCTCCTACTGTGACTGCAGCTGAATTTGAATCATTTTTCGAAGAATTTGAGAGATTCTGTAACAGATACAATGATTGTAAAATTCTGATATGTGGCGATTTCAACATAACTATGTTCACAGCTGATGTTGAGGACAGGTATTGTTCAGCTATAAAAAATTTTTGTTTTCTTATCAATGTCAAAAATTGTAATGAGATCAGGAACTCAAACGATAGACTGCTGGATCTCATTTTAACGTCTTCCACTTGTCACATACGAAGAGATTCTTCTCCGCTCCTTAGAGAATCCCAACATCATCCTGCCTTGGAGTTTGAGTTCGTGATTTCTGATAACTTGCGTGAAAATTTTGATTATGTACATGGACAAACTAAATTTAACTTTCGTAAAGCCGATTATGTCAATATGTACAACAGATTCTTGGAAATTGATTGGAGTGTACTGGAAAATCTTAATGACCCTAACGAGGCATGCTCTAATTTGTATAACGTCATTAACGACACGTTCAGCACATTTATCCCTACCTATCGTAAAACCGCAAGGAAATATCCGCCGTGGTTTTCGTCTGAAATAATTCGAAATATCAGAAAAAAGCACCTAGCTCGATCTGAATTTAGAAAACATAGGATCTCAACCTATCACCGCCAGTTTGTCGAACTCAGAACGCTCGTTAAACGCCAAATTAAGGTTGCCTACGCAGCGTTTATTCAAACGGTCGAGAACAATATAAGAAACGATCCATCTAAATTTTGGAGCTTCATATCTTCAAAAAATTCTAATTCTAGAATTCCCAACGTTATGTGTTACGAAGGTATTGAGTACGATAATCCTCAAGCAATTGTAGATGCCTTCTCTCTCTTTTTCTCAAGTGTCTATCTGTCACCTAATAACTCTCAAACTGAAGGTTGTCCTTACACTAAAATTAATAACACTAATATCAATATCTCTTTTATAACCGAGGAAAATATTATAACAGCATCGAAAAAACTGAAGAACAAATTAACTTCCGGTTGCGACAATATTCCAAGCTTCATTGTGAAAGATTGTATTTATGTACTTGCTAAACCCCTATCCATCATATTCAACATGATGTTGAAGTCGTGCCAATACCCTGAAATTTGGAAAAAAACAAAAATATGTCCGATTTTCAAGAGTGGTGAGCGTAATGAAATATCCAACTATAGAGCAATAGCCATAATTTGCAACTTCGCGAAACTATTCGAAATAATTTTATACGAGACTATTTATAGGGAAATCGGTGGTAGTTTATCGATCAATCAGTTTGGTTTTATGACTGGTAGGTCCACGGTATCTAATTCAGTATGTATAACTCAATTTATTTCAACAGCTTTGGACTCCCAAAGTCAAGTAGATGTTATTTTCACTGACCTTCAAAAAGCTTTCGACAGAATCGATCATCACATATTGCTGTCAAAGCTGGATATGATGGGACTTTCTGATTCCCTTATAAAGCTAATGTCATCCTACTTGATTACACGAGATCTTTACGTCGAATATGGTGGGTTATAGGTCAGTCGAATTTCAAGCAGCTTCTGGTGTGCCTCAAGGATCCAACCTGGGACCACTGTTGTTTTTAATTTCCATTGATGATCTATCTCATTTGTTGAAATGCAATCATCTTCTTTTTGCTGACGACCTTAAGATCTACAGTCGTATAAATAATTTGAACGACTGCCATAACTTGCAGATTGGACTTGATTTGGCAACCGAATGGTGTTCTAAAAACCGTATATCTGTCAATATTGCAAAATGCAAAGTTCTATCGTTCTCCAGAAAACAAACTGTTTTACAGTTTGATTACAACATAAATAATAATGTCCTAGAAAGATGCTTCTCTATAAAGGATTTAGGAGTTTTATTCGATCCTAAACTAAGTTTTATGGATCATATCTCAAAGACAATCTCGTCGGCCCTCAAAACATTGGGGTACTGTATGAGAAACTGGTCCAATTTTGCAAATACCAATACACTCATCATCCTGTTTAATACGTTCGTAAGAAGCAAATTGGAGTATGCTGGCTTAATTTGGTCTCCTTTTTACCAGTACGCCAAAATAATGATAGAATCTGTCCAGAGGAAATTTCTGAAATATTTATTCTTCAAGTGCAATGGCATATATCCTGAACGCGGACTTGAGTATAATGTTTTGCTTGAAATGTTTTCATTCGACTCTCTTGAACTACGTAGAAATCTGTCGGCAATAACATTCCTCTTCAAAGTCTTGCACAACAAAATTGATTGTCCAGACATTCTAGCTCAAATTTTCTTCAGAGTACCTCGTCTTCAGTCACGTAGCGAAATTACGTTTTACACTCCTACACCAAGAACCAATCTACTCATTGGATCACCAATTTTCCATATGTGTGGTTTGGTGAACGGAATGAGCTTGCAGTGCGACATTCACCATGACTCACTAACTAGTATATTGGAATTTTATCGAAGGAATACGGTCTTGCTCTGAGATTAGCAAGGGCCACGGGATTGTCGTACATAGTCAATATTTCAATATGCTGTATGTATGTGTGTAAATGTCATTTCTAAGTTTCTGCTTTCTCTTGAATTTCATTATTTATTAATTAATTTTATGTTACTACTAATTTCTTAGGTAATATTTGATTATAGTATCTCTAAGATATAGTTTCATTGCATTGTTCTGTATTTCCTGTAATTGGGTGTAAACCTGTTGGAAATAAAAGTATTATTATTATTATTATTATTATTATTATGTGGTCCAACTCACGTCGACACCGATATTTCGAAAAATCTCATCTGAAAACTTTCAGCACCGAATAGTGGGAAATTCTATAAATTTTGATTTTTATTGAGAAGCAAATGCATCTCTAGGTTAATATATGTATCAAAATGTGTTTACGTCGAAACAGTAACAAGTTTACATAAAAAATATAGCTAATTCTTAGGTTAGAACTTGTGCAATTTTTGGCAGAATTCGTGAATCTTTATCCCTCATCAGGTAGAGTGTTGAAAAAAGAACACATTGCACGAGTTCTAGAAGAGTTCGCTTATAGAAATTTCGCCAGACTTCATAATATCATGTTTCTAGAGTTGCCGCTTGACGCCATCTGTAAAGAAATTTCAAGAATTCGAATTTTCCTGGATGTCATTATCAAGTGAGCCGCAGGTCCAGCGTTTTTGACGAAACCATCAACATTGTACTGGTATAGGAGAAGTAATTTCATCAGGAATATATGCATCTTGATCGATATCCACAGTTTTTGACTGCAATGATTTGATTTGAAGTACCAAAAAGACCTAAATACAGCTGTCATTTTTGAATGACAATTGTCAATTGGTAAGAGACAGACTTGAAAGAAATTTCGGACACATCGAGAGTACTGCCAAACAAATGCCAAAGAAAAACCGGCCCCAAATTTGAATTTCAATATAAACTTTCCAATGTATTTCTATCAATGAATTGGTACTATTGCGTTAATTTCATGCCGTCATCGAGGATATGCAACAGTTTTTAAAATGTATTCATTATAATTAAATCATCTTTCGAACAATCTGTTCAGGCCAGTCTCAAATTACCTACACAGTAGGTTTCGGCTGGCACCTGCCAGAAAACAACTACTCCCCTGGGTAATACCACGAAGGGCATTGAATTATATCCGACCGGTGCCAGTGCAGGCTTCTTCACAGAAGTAAATCTTGCATTTGCTTTCGTCGATACAAATGAAGGAATTGATCTTCAATTATAGGGATGGACACACTTGCAGACCGGCAAATGTAGGATTTACTTCTGTGAAGAAACCTGCACTGGCACCGGTCGGATATAATTCAATGCCCTTCGGGGGTATTAGCCAGGGGAGTAGTTGTTTTCTGACAGGTGCCAGCCGAAACCTACTGTGTAGGTAATTTGAGACTGGCCTGAACAGATTGTTCGAAAGATGATTTGATTTAACGCCAGTCTTCAAGTATGCCCACTGACAATGTCAAGTGTTTTTGCATTATAATTAGCCAATCACATGTGATTTCTTCTTCAAGTCATGTCTTTCCTTCGATTTTTCTAAAGGCGTGGTAGCTTGATTCACCCATTTTCTTGATTGTTCATACATAAAGCCAAAAAAGGCAATCAATGCAGGAACAGGTGTGATTATTTTGTGGAATTTGTTGTCACTATCGTGGATCATTCATATTCTGAAGATTATTTCATCACCTGAACTATCACTTCCTGCATACTTAAGTTCTACATTCCAATCGAACCATTCTTTATATAAAAGTGGGAAAAGTTATTCTATGTCTGTGTAAAAAGGCTTCGAAGCGTTCTTGTTACGCCATCCCCACTGTAATGCCGATATTTCAGTTCACTCGACAATGTACGACAAAGTTTTCTTCTCTGAAAGGAAGAAGTGCAGATTCGTGTCAGTCAGTTTGACTTAAATGTGGAAAGAAACATAATGAAGCGTCAAAATACAGTTGCCAATAGAACGTTGAAAATAAAAAAGTATACATGACTCCAGAACGAAATCACCAGTGCCATATACCCGTAGTATCATTCGTTTCAAATGATATTTTCATATGATTGTCTAAATCTGCATGTTTTATATCTCGAAGAAGAAAACTTTGTCCTGTATTGTCGAGTGAACAGAAATATTGATATAATAAGGAAAATGGTAAAACAAAAGCGCTCCAAATCCTTCATACACAATAGTATATTATGCAACGATCATGTAATAACCATAACATGAGAGTTGCATACGCTATTTCATCTACTCCCGATAAATAGTGAAGAACTACAAATATTATATTCATATTTGTATTGCACAGAATAATTACAATTCTGTAGAATTTTTCAAAGGAATTCGTTTAATTAGAATTGTTGTGTGCAATACAAATATAAATATAATATTTGTAGTTCTTCAATATTTATCGGGTGTAGATAAAATAGCGTATGCAACTCTCAATGTAATGGTTATTAATACACTAGCATAAACCATACGGAACTCACCTCTCTTCATTTCTCATCGTTTTATTTCTCGAAGTAATACCATTAATTGCAATTTTGTAGAATTTTTCGAAGAAATGCGTTTGATTAGTATCATTAGTATCACTTCGAGAAATAAAACGATGAGATATGAAAAGAAGATCAAAAATCAAAGAAAAGCTCGAGGTCGGAATCGAACCAATGTCTCCTCCAGCCAGAATATACAATCTCAGCGCCACAGATGGCTCGGCTACGAAGAGCTCACAAAGACAGAAGAAAAAATGAGTGATAAATCATATATTTGTCAAATGAAAAATTCAATCATTCTAACTGTATTTCTGTGGCTGGTATAAGACATTATATAAGATTATCGAAGTTTGGCTATATTCTTCAGAAGTTCAATACCTATACCGATTTTGACTTGACAAACGTCAAATGCAGAGCATGCACATCATGCTTGATTGAAAAATAATGGGTTTCTATTGGTTGAAAATCTGTATCGTAATGAAAAATCTGTATCGTAATGGATTTCATTATAAAACGGGTTGTGGGCATATAAGTGTATTATTAGAGTATGGGTGTAGATAATAGTATATTATGCAACGATCGTGTAATGATGGTTATTAATATATGAGCATAAACCTTCGGCTCGTTTCGTATGGTTTATGCGAGTGTATTAATAACCATTACATGAGAGTTGCATACGCTATTTTATCTACACCCAATAAATAATGAAGAACTAAAAATATTATAATATTAGGCATTTATATTGAACACAATAATAGTAGGTAATCAATCGTATTTCTTTGAAATATTCTCCAGAATTATAATTAATGGTATAACCACGGAAAATACAACAATGAGAAGAAAAAAATTAAAAAAAAGTCTTTGCCGAGGTCTGGGATTGAACCCGGGACGTTTGTGATCACTGCCCGCGCCGCTGACCTCTTGGCCATGAAAGAACATTAGGTTAAAACGAAAATAACAACATATATGTTGCATTTGTCAAATGAAAAATATAATCCTTTCGATTGTATTTTTTTCTTGTCTAAGACATCCGTGGAGGGTCGCTGGTAATTCTTCTATATCCCTGCTATAAGACATTTTCATTCGATTATCTAAAATTGACTGAATTCTTCAAAAATTCAATACCTACTGATTTTGACTTGACAAACGTCAAAATGCAAAGCTTGCACATCATGCTTGATTGAAAAATAATGGGTTTCTATTGGTTGAGAATCTGTATCGTAATGAAAATCTGTATCGTAATGGATTTCATTATAAAACGGGTTGTGGGCATATAAGTGTATTATTAGAGTACGGGTGTAGATAAACTATATTATCGATGTATGAACAATGATCCAAGTAATCTTGATTTGTAGTTTTTACACAGTTTTCTAATCCATCCGATTTTGATGTATACTTGGGATCAATAACTACTTAAGGAATGTAGCGCAATAGTTTTTGGGATATACAAGTATGTAATTACTCATCTAAGTTAGTTTCTATAATTTGTGGAACCATTAAAATGTAATGGAAGCGATGAACCGTAACAAAAAATTTGTGCAATGTTTTGTTAGTTCTAATACTCACACAAAATATAATACCAAATAACTATAAAACTACCCATCTTTATAAGTTTCGGAAATCAAATCCCTTCTCTAAGACGTGACAAAGTAGTTTAATCGTGATCCAGTTACTTGCCCTCCGAGTAGAAGTATTCTGTCATCTCCTCATCCTTCCTGCAAAAGTGCATACACCGAACCGGTGAAACTTAAATAGGTGAAGATAAACCGAACTTCCAAACTCTTGGAATCTTCGTATAATGACTGTAGAGAATACATGCCGGGGATTAATAGCAGCAGTTTGTTAAACAGAGCTAGCGCAAACATTGACAAACTTGCATTTGCTCGCCAAGTTAAATTACTGTGTATAAGAGATATCGTCAGATATTCCATTCTCTGATCTTCGATCATGTTCGGTTGCCTGAGGTTACAGATCTGACGAGTACTCGTTATGATTGAAATCTCAAACCAATTTATGTGTCGAGTATTATGTAACTTGAAAGAGGTTCGCGTGACTGGGTAATCAATTCCGAGATGGGGAACGTTTGAATCTCCAAATGGGAATCGTTACAGTGGAACAGAGAATCATATATCAATCGGAAAATTGTTTGATGAAAGGAGTTGGTGATGACTTGTTGTATCAACTGATATATGATATATCAATCGCACATACTCAATAATTATTCTGCGCCAGCTCTGGAGGAAAAAGATTCTTGATGTTTCTGATCAAACGACTTCGATGAGCTTACCTTGTTCGGTTTGAACAAAGTATTAGGAATTTTTTCTTCAAACGTCAAATGATGATGACATTACTTATCTAACTTGATTCTGTCAAAGTTTGATGTCTCCGCCGGCAGCAGTTTTTTTTTCCCATTTCTTTACGGCGGAGGGAAAAATGTTGTCATGGCAACAATATGAAACATGTCACAAAGCAACAATACAAATGTCATCAACAACAATTGAACATCATTTTTATTTATAGTAATATTGAAAGTACAATTAGTTGATGAAGCATTTTCAAAATTGAAACCGTGCAAAAATGTTCCCGACTCTTGATACGCATTGGTAATTGTTGATGATACTGATGGTCGAGCACAACTTTCAGCAATCATTCCCGATGTTGGCGAATCATGAGGGTTTAAAATTTTTTGAGCATTATCGTTCTTATTTCTTATTGAATCCTCTATATATCCTTCGGCAACCGGGCTTGATTTCCAGCCCCCATGTCGTTTGAGGCATTCTAGATTTCCGCCTCCATCCGCCGGTAACCCCAATTAACAAAACAATCTGAAATATTTCTATAATTTAGTAGAGTATGCATGCTTTGCAATATGATTTTTTTACCTTTAATCCTAAATACAACTTATCTGGCGCTTCAAACAAAAATTTATCAAACTCGTCTTCAGTGAAAACTTTAGACTTCTTTGCAGTATATCCTTCGCTTTTTTTTTCAGAAAGGCACGTAACTTTAAAAATTTGCTTATATCCACATTTTTTCTAATAACTAACTCGGCTTTTATCATAGAGTATCGTGACCACATTGTAGAAGATTTCCATTTATTTTCATTTTCCATTATATTAAAATATGCCAGTAAAACGTCTTCGGTAACTTGCCGTACTCCTCTTGTATCGCACCACTCTTGGAAGTGCTTGTACGCTAACCGATACTTCATTCCGGACTCGGAGGGCCCCAAACGTGCTACTGCATCATTAGCCGCGGACTCAATTTGGTTTAGGTTTTCCATTTTCGCACTAAATTTGCGCTTGCGGTTGCAACAACAATAAGCTGTCTTTAATAACATAAAATAACTGTCAAACAACTGTAACCAGGGAGACGCAAATCCCACCGACGACTTAATTATTTTGATTTCTAACATCTAGACGACTTTGATAGTTGTCACAGTTAATTTCGAGTAAAAATAGCGTATGAATTGTACTATTTATGGTTGAAAATTGCTACGTTTGAAGAAAAAATAGTATACTTTATTCGGCAAAGAAGCGACTTTTCTTGACTTGCCCTCTATTACGCGCCTCACTTCATTCAGCGCGTAATATCGGGCGCGTCAAGAAAAGTCATGCTTCTCCGCCTCATAAAGTAATATATTATTACATCCCTCCTGTTGAAAGATTGAATTGATATTTGTAAAACACTGACAGTTCTGATTGGAAATACAGTTGATAACATTCTGTGTCATTGTAAATCGAAGATGGCTGCAGTTACAATATATTATTTTGTTATGGAATACGAGTAGACAGCTAATGATACAAGCGTACCCTAAAATATAGTGTTTTCAGATAGCTGTAATGGAATAGTAGTATTTCTTCTTCCACCCATTAATATGCTCATTTCTTTATATTTACTGAACGGATGAGTAGGCGATTCCAGTTAACTGAATCGTTATGATTTCATATCCACAAAATCTAGGATTTGAATTCCACAAATCACAGAGAACGAAACACTTGGTTACCAGGGACAACCTTTTAAAAACTTCGCAATTCTGATTTGTCTGCCAAATTATGAAGATTTTCAAGCAAACATTCAAAATTCAAAATTCAATGATTCAGATACGACCTATCTTGGAATATAGTTCTTATGTGTTGCATTCGACACCAAAACATTTATTGAGGCTTCTTGATTCAATTCAGAAAAAGGCAATCCGTCTTGTTGGTGATTATTTGCTCATAGACTCGCTCACTTCATTGGAACATCGTAGAAGGGTCGGAGACTTGTCTCTCTTCTATAGATACTTTCACAGTCGATTCTCTTACGAATTGTTATCAATCGTTCCACCCTTGGCAATATCTACACGGATGACCTGTCGAACCTCTCCTGCTCAGGGATCTTTTTTCAATAGAACAACTGAGCTCCTTGCCACGAGAGGATTCTCCTGAGGCTTACAAACTTTAAAAATTCAAAGTGAACGTTAATTTGATTTCCTATCTCTTGATTAATGCTGTGTTCTTGGAACATTACAGGGCTTCCCTTTCGTGTCAATCTGTCATCAATTTCATTGCACTTATCAGTGTACCAGTGTTATCTGCAACAGATTAATTCACAAAAGTGAGTTATTCTGGTGATGAATCAAGTGACTCAGGAAACATAACACACGAGTGGTATGTTCAATCACACACTAGTTTTTTGATATTTTACTCGCCTAAAATGACATTAATGATGACAGTCATAATTGTTATGAGTTGGATGAAATATTGAATTCAATAGAGTCTTTTTCCTTTGAGTTTTTTACAAATATTTTCCTCCGTGATATGGCCACCAAATCCACTCTCGTGCAAACTACTATACCTTACAGTTTTTAGTGTTCTACATAAATGGTTCAAAGCAGTTTTCATAGTAACCCAAGTAATTTTATAACAAATTTCAAAGCACAATTTATTTGTGAATATTCTGATAGTATAAATTTACTCCTCCTGAAGATGCCAACCTTGTTAGCGAAACGCTCGTCGAGTGCAAAAATATCGGTTTGGTGTTAGGGTAATGGATCTCTAGGAAAAGTTTCTGCTATGAAGTTGTCAATATAAGATTCAGCAAGATTGCTGGATTTTCAACCCCCATGGCGTTTTGAAGTTGAAAGATCTGCCCCTGCATTAACTAAAATAGTCGCAGATGACCTTCGGAAATTTCGCTTTTTTTCCGCCATGTTGCCAAATTCATTTATACCCACAGGCTGTTTCGTACATTTGCTGTTTTTATATAAAAAAAACGTGTTTCATCTGTGCATGGTCGAAGCTTCACATATTTTTTTGGAAATTTAGTATTCTTCCGTGACTGTAATATTTCCAAGACCGTTGGTGTTATCATCGGGTAATTTCATTAAAAGGGCAGAATTGAGATCTTCCATGTCATCAATTGTTAATTTTAGAAATTCATCACAACAGCATGCCCCTGTAAGGCCAATAGCTGAAGCAGCCTGAAATCAAAACCAAACATTCATTTTCCAATAACAATTCAAAAATTTTTAATTCATACCTTTATCAGCAAATACTTTTTATCAGGTGCCTCTTTCAGAGAACGTTGAATTTCTTCAGAAGTTGATGTTTTTCTATGTTTTGGAGCATATGTTTCATATTTGCGTTTCAAAACTGCACGTAGTTTTACGTATTTTGACATATTAAAACAGTTTTGAATAATAAAGGTACTCCTCAGCATCGAGTATTGAGACCATAATGTTGATGATTTCAATCTTCTTGACAACTCTTCAAAATAAACTAACAAGGTATTTTCGGAACGAGAATTTACCTTGTCTTTCATTCTCCAGTCCATGAAGTTTCTGTAAGCGACTTCATTGTTTTCTCTTGATGTGCTTGGTAGCAAATTATTGCAAACATTCATCGCTTTCTGAACAATTTTTGGAGGTGTATTTTCAAACACGAATATTCGTATTCTATTACATTTAATAAATCTGAACTGTTCATACTATAACAATCAACAATGGAACTATTTTCGTTGGCTGAGTTGACAGCAATAATTATGCAGTGCTTCGGTTTTGTTGTTATGGAAACGCCAACAATGGGCTACTTGGATATTGCTCGCGAATCGTCGGCGTAGCGTTGTCAACATGGAGAACGTGTCATATCAATCTGACATGTAACAATTCATGACTGACTGGGGTTATCGTGATAACAGTGAGAAATTATTTCTCACTCTAATGGCGAGTAGTTTTCAATGCGTGAGAAATCTTTCGATTTGAACGTATGAAAGCGATGAGAGAAGTGGCACATTGTATAGCATCCGTAAAAAAAAAAATTCAAATCTGCTTCATTCTTCAATTATTGTTGACTTCACCGTGATTACTTTAAGACACCCGCGCTTTGTGAAGTTGAATTCAAACATATTGAGACGACATTCGACAAATCAAAATTCTCCTCTATTTTATGAATTTAGTGACTTCTTTGATGGTGTACGTTTCTTCGTCGAGAACAACTTGAAATCTCGAAGCTATAAAGAGAAAATCAATCGTATTTCAGCCACTTCAATACTCGCAAACTGCGAAACTTTTTTCCAACTCTTCGGACTGCTCGATTGATTTTTGTGAAAATATTTGCCGAAACGCTTACGCAAAATGAAGTTTACAATTTGTCCGCGTCCAATTCACTGGATTTCCATCCAGTTTTATCGGCACCAATCCAAGTTCCAGTTCACTGCTTGCATTGTCGGACTAAAACAAAAATGTTCCGGTATCAGCACACTGGATTTACGAACTCTATAAATTGTGAACAATACAATGCTTGTTACAAAATTTCTGGGTGTATATCGCCATACACTGTTGATAAATTATAGGTGTGAATGGTAATCAGGAATGAATTATCTGGTAGACCGAGACAGAGAAAAACGAGAAATTTATTGCTTTATAATGAAGGAAGTCGCCAAGGATCTAGTGCGATTAGGCGATAAGATGGCAAAGCTGCATTCTCATGTAAGGAAATGGCTGTGTATGAAGAATTCGTGGATACAATGGAGTTCGAGGAACTATTTTTGATTTTTTCTTAACATTAATAAAGAAATATTGAACTTTCATGGAAGAAGTGAAATAATAAAATATACACAATGTTGATAGGTACGTGTTTAACGTGTTTAATAGACGTTTAATTCATTTACAAAAAGGATTAGAGGCTCTAAGATGCCTAGGAAACCCTGATGTATCTACTTATACCTGAATAATTTTGGGATAAACTTGGCGAAAACCGATTGCTTGATTTCTGAGATCGCAAAAGCTTCAGATCTCTATTGTAGATGGCGATCAGTCATATACCATATGAAGCCTCATTTTCAGTAGAGAGAAATGTGCAACCGAATATTCTACTACTGTTTATAATTTGCCTACTGACAGCACTGACTGCCAATCAAATGCGTTTCAGAAAACGTGCATGTAACGTGGAAACCTACCGTTAACAACCTGTCAATACCTTCACCTGCTACCTTTACAAGTTTTTAATGTTTTTGTTTTTATATCAGTTTGTAAGACAAGACTCTGATTCCGAGAAATTATACTTCACCCATTCACCTGAGAATGTACGACAAAATTCATGCTAACGTATTGAAAGTGATAGACTGTCTTGGAATAGGGGATACACACTTCAGTTATGTAACGGTTCAAAATACGTATCACATCGATATTTCTTCTATTTAAACAAAACTTTGTTTTCAATATCTCATTGATAAAAGCTACAGATGTTTCCTCCTCGATATAAGACTTTCGCTCAAGCTGAAACGAATAAAATTAGCTACAACGCTACATTCATGTTATTATTTTGAGGCGATTTGTCTTGTACTTACCTTAGGTAATGAATAAAGAAGAGTATTCGGATTCCTAGAATTTGACTGACCACACAAAATACGAAATCTTCTACACATCGTGAAAAAGTACTTGTAATAACTCCAAAACTTATTCTACTTATATAGACTTTCAAACACTGTTGAATGCGAAGAAATAATTTCAGAGTTTTCATTGACAACAATTAACCTCAAAGTTACGTCAATCTGACAAAACCGACATTTGACAGATATTCGAAAATGCTCATATAACGCCCCCTATACAAAAATTAGAAATCATTTGTAATCGTCGATTGTTTTTCGCCAAGAAATTCTGAACAATATCGAATCACAAGATACACCAGGGTTTCCTAGGCATCTTGAGAGGCTCTATCTGAGACAGCTCCTTCTCTGCATACAGAGTGGTCCAATGACAATGAATTTAGAATTTCAATCAAAGATGCTCGGATACGTAAGAACATCAACTTGATGATTTGGGTACTGATGGAAAATCCAAATAAATTTTGGAATTTAATAATCTTTGAATTACTTACTTCATTTCAACAAAAACAAGATTTCAGTGTTGAAATTTGATAACCATCAAATTCCCCATTTATCGTTTTTTCCTTTTTCTGTAGAAAAAAACTGCAGATGAGTGTAGAGAAGCAATTTATACAACCGTGCATATAACTCTAGTCACTGATTCGCTTTGGTTTCTTCGAAAATTATTTCAACTCCACCATAAAACATGGTTTATTATTCCATTTCAGAATGAATTGAAGTTACTGTCATTATTTTGTTGTGGATAAATATTTTTCCTGTAGTTTTCTCGGTTCCTTACCTATCACAATCTGAAAAAATAAGAATTAATATTGGAAATTATACAAGTGTAGGAGAACAGATTTATATATACAGGGTGTAACTGAATAAGTGTAAAATATTCAAGGAGGTGATTCCTCATCGAAAAAAAATAGGATCTTTCATATAAAGAAACTTCATTGGAGCATCCCTTGTTAAGATACAGCCCCTAAAAGGGGGTACATAATTATTGAAGTAACAAATTAGGAACAGAACAACAACACACAATTAGTGTTAATTCAATTTCGAAAATTCACAAACTGACAGCGTCATACTTCTCAATATATAGGGGTGTTCATTGATGGTACCCTTGACCTGGGCCCCTGGGGTACCATCAATAAACACCCCTATATATTGAGAAGTAGAACTCGAAATGATTAGTCGAGTTCGGAGGACGAAACTCAATCATCACCTAGAAGATGTCAAATGAGACTTTGCCGAAACGTTGTGACAATTATCCTTCAGGGGATCAAAACCACAGAACACGGAATGAAACCCGAAAAAACAACTCATCATACTTCGTCCGTGAGAATCTTCATGCTAACATATATATATATATATATATATATATATATATATATATATATATATATATATATATATATATATATATACAGTGTGGTACACTAAGTCTGCAACAAATGGGAAACTTTTTTATTATCGATTTCTCAGAAAATTTTATTCTTGACAAAATTTGGTGCATGTTCCACAACTATACCAAGTGTACCTGAAATGGCTTTATGACTATCACCATACAGGATAGGCCAAAAAATATAAAATTCGTTCACGAGTAAAGTACCCTTATTTCAGAAAATATAGAAATATGTTGAGGAGAAAAGTTGCTTGGAATTAAAAGTTATGTCAGATACGAAGTCATGGCCTGCTATTCGAATTTTTTTTATCTTTTGGAAAATTTTGAATTACCACCGTATGATACATATTTTTACTATTTTGATTCAATATGTATTTGAAGTAGCTACAATCAAATCGGTTTGGAGTATTTCTCATCAAATTAAAGTGAATTTGTATAATTTACATGAATTTGTATTTTTTTAGGTGACTGTCTACTTCTTGTTTGTTGCAACGATATTTAACAGAACTCTAAAATAATACAAATATTTTTATGTGGTTAGTAAAGTATTTGCCTCGTTTCGGCAAAGTCTCATTTTCCATCTTCTAGGTGATTTCTAGAGTTTCGACCTCCGAACTCGAGTCTAGTCGATTTAGATTCAGTTTATAATTCACTGACACCAAAGAAATAATATTATTTTGTTGGATTGTGAATAATTATATAGAAACCTCGACAGAACTATAGTTTCTCTTTCGGTTATTATATTTCCTTCTAGAGATGAAATATGTATGTTCCACCTTGATATGTGATATAACTGTTACATATCTTTCTCTTCGTTTTCATACTAGAAAAATGCCTGTGAGTGATCTATCGAACGTGAAATATTTCACAGCGCGTGGTGCCCAAACTGAAATTTTTCACCCGATGGCTTTGGTGATTCGGCATAATCCGGATTTATTCCAAAGTTCTGTTCGAAACGAACGATTTATCGAATGACACGGAGGAGCACTTCCGAAGAGATTTATGTAAAGTTTAGAGGAACAGCTTGTTAAGAGCGAGAACGAAATCAAACAATTCAACGAACTAAGTATTTAGGAGAGTCTAATTATATTAGGGTCAAATTTGAGAGCGTAAATCATTGAAAACGATTTAATTAACTCCGCAGCGGAGAACAACACCAATAAGAACTAAGAAGAACAAAGTCGACTTAGTGAGGCTTATACTAAATGAATGTACGAGTTCCACAGAGGAACGCTTTAGCCTTCATTGAATTGAAATATTCAAATCGGGAGCGAAAAGCTTCGGAGAAATGGGGTAATGAGTATACCGGGTGATCTAAGTCTTAGAACCGAACATTTCATTGTTTTTGACAAAACACATAATCTATGAAAATGAGATGCAATTTTACAAACAATGATATACAACGATTATGAATACAATAATCTTCTACATATGTGAGAGAAAGTCGTGTTAGTTACACTATTTATGACTTAAGAACGGCTTATCTGATTTGGCTGAATATTTCCCTCATATATAATATGTCCCATAAGAGCAATACAATTATCGAAAACTCACAGCGATATGTGCATTGCATCGAAAACTTACAGCGGTAATTGCATTGTATCAAGTCACCATAACAACACATTTGAAACCCTATCGGTAGACGTCAGTAAACGACACAAATAAATTATGTCAGATAGACTTTAAAAATAGAAGAACATTTGGCGTTTTGGTGAGTGCTCCATACAATCTATAGAGGAAAGTATAAATGAATAAAAAATAACATTTCCTTAAGAATTTTTGTATTCGTGAAATATTCCAGTAAATCATACATGGAAAATCGTTGTTTGACTGTCAAATATAATTGTGCTATGTCGAGTGAACAAAATATTAGAATGGGTGTTCCACAAGGCTCGATTTTGGGTCCATTATTATTTGTGCTATTTGTGAATGACTTGCCTGAACACATAATTGACTGCCACTCAACTATGTTTGCTGATGATACTACGATCACAGTCTCAGGTTCTAACATTGACAACTTACTTGGTAAAGTAACGAAAATCATTGATACATTTGCATCTTGGTGTGATCGTAACAGACTCATTCTGAACTCTAAGAAGTCGGTATCTATGAAATTCTTCAATAGAAAAAGTAATATACCAAAAGAAATACTCTTCAGTGAAGAAATAGTTATGACAAAAGAAGTAAAGTTCTTGGGAACTCTGCTAGATGAACGTCTGAATTTTGATCAGCACATCAATAGTGTTTGCAATGAACTGAATTCAGCATTCTTTGCAATCAAACAAATGAAATCCTGCGTAACAAAAATAAGTTTACCTAGCATTCATTTTGCCATGGCATTTTCTCACATTCCACTTTACATAATCGCGTGTGGAAACGGTTCAGATTTAATAGAGTTTTTGTGGGCCAAAAGCGTATTTTGAGACTTATATTCGACATGGATTTTCGCGAGAGTTGCAAACCGGTTTTTTTTAGTGAAAAACTTTTAACAGTTCCATGTACTTATATTCTCAAATGTGTCAAATTTGCTAGAAACAACCTCGAGTACTTCGAAACGATTGCATCAACACATACATATAGTACAAGATTCGGAGGCCATCTGCGTTTGCCAAGTAATAAAACCGCCAAGTTCAAAAACTCCCCAGTCTACAATGTTTTGTCTCTCTACAATAAATTGCCGACTCATATAGTAAATTCTCAAAGTGATAACATCTTCTTTAATAGGGTTAAATCATTATTAATTGACAGGTGCTACTATACTGTGTATGTAAATGATACTGTTTGATTATTTATTTAATGTTGTGAAATTTGACGTTGAAATATTTACTCAAATATTGTCAATGGTGCTTTTGTCTCCTTTATTTCTAATTTTTCATTCCTTATATTTTCTGACCTACCATATGTACCTGGTTGTACCAAAAATGGTTAATCAATTTTTATTATTATCATCATTACATTCGTGCATAGAAATGACCAGATAATTTTGCATTCAAGCGTGATATCTTATACAAATTGCATTCGGTTATTTTCATATTTTGTAAAAGAGCCCTCGTCCTTCGGACTCGGGTACCTTCGCCAAAACATGAAAATAAACTTGCAATTTTTAGATATCACGCTTTCTTGCAGAATTATCGGTGATTTTTATGCACTCGTGCAATTATAATCGAAAATTGGTTACTTTTTATACCGTTCTACCGAGTTCTCGGAAATCCCACCTCTAGGGGGTGAAAAACCGGCGCCAAATTTGTATGGGACAACGTGAGACCTTGGTCCATCTACTTCAAATTTTGCATGAAAATTCTTTGAGAGAATTGATGGAAGACGTGTTCCGAATTGGAATCCATTGCCTTACGGTGTTGAAAAGAAAAAGGAAGTAATTTTAAGGGTTAATCAACGCACCTAAACCACTGATCGTAGAGATCTGAAACTTAGAAGTTGTGTTCTTTGTATGACGTAAGCATCCGATATTTCACCCCTGAGGGGGTGAAAAACGGGGTCGAAATTTATATGCGACAACGAAAATCAATACACTTCAGATTTCGTAGAGATATTCTTCAACACAATTGATGAAAGACATGTTTCGTATCGTATTGAAATTCATCGTCTAACGGAATAAAAAAAGGGCTTTATAACATTTTCAACTTCTTTCAAACGCTCTTTCGAGTGTGCCCAGGAGGCAGAGCAACGATGAGTCTGATGAAACTTATTACCAAGAACTACACAATATGATTCCATCACAAAAATAATTATCGTCCAACCAAGTGGACACGGGTCAGCTAGTAAAGGATAAATGATGTCCGAATATCATAATTCAATTATTGAAACACTCAGTTTCTCAGGAACCATACCTTATCTTATTCATACTGCTCCTGACGATTGAATCAATATTCTCTTTTAGTATTGCTGAATAACTAAGTTCGCGTTTAGAGATTGCAAAAAAAATAGATCATTATTTTCGATGTTCTGGTTGAGCCTTGAATATTCATGTAGGCTCTGTTTCTATTTCTAAGACTGCAATTTTTCATTTCATACATTTGTACCATTATGTGTATTTATACATTGTTATCTTGTATTTCCAATATTATAAATGACATATCAACAATTGGTAAACATTATTTGTGGAGATGTTCGTGACCCATTTTTTTTATTTAAATTTTAACTTTCTTGGGGGGATCGGAGAAACAGAAAATCACATTCTGCTTATATCGACGTTTCGACCCTTCATTTGGTCATCCTCAGGACCCAACACATTATATTTCCTTTGTTCAGAAATATATAAAAATCCTTCCTGAATCCTTGATATTTTAACAAGCTTGACTTGACTTGAATATCAAACTCGTGACAATTTACATACTTGACTTGACTTGGTTTGAGATTTTCACTACTTGACTCGAAATCAAGCTACTAGATATTACTTGATCTTGATGAGCAACGTGTCGCATGGCGTTTATTTCTGCAAGCTCGCTCGCGTTTAAACAATATACTGGGGTTCCCCGAAATACGAGCTGACTGAATCAATCGCGCAGTCTTGCTCAGCGTTGTGGTCATTGGTACAAACGTAACACTTTTGTTACATTTCGTACCCTGTGTTACAGCCTTTCAAAAATAACTTCAAAATGTGTTACATTCCATTATTTACTAACGCTGACATTGAATAAAATTTTAAAATGTCAAAACTGTTATATCATTTTAGTGAGGTTATGAAGCACCACATACTGATGTCCTGATTTGTTCTATATATGTTTATGAATGAAGTATCTCACACAAACTACCACTGAATTTGATGAAGAATATTTCATAGAACTCTGTTCCTGTGGTGTCTGTTTTTTTGTTTATTTTTCGAAGAATTCAAAAATTGTTGTTTCTGTTGTTTCGACATTTGATTTTTTCCATGTGTTTTGATAGATATATCGAATAAGATATTTTTTCTGCATCAAGATATCAAAGAAAATAGGGTCCGAATGTATTTTTCATTCTCTGTGTTGTTTTTTAATTTGAATTTTTTTTGATACTTTACCGCTAGTCTTTCTCCGCTTTGAACATCAAAGAAGACTGATATTTGAAAATCTTTGTTCCTTTTTTGGTTATTTTTTACATTCCGATGTTTCAGTTGTTTCAATTGAGTTTGTGACAATTTTATATTTCACCCAAATTAAAGCATATTTTATCATGAAAATGTGGTTCAATTTTCTTCTTTCGTTAGTCCTGCTATAATTTGTTTCCGAACATGGAATTCTCACAGCCAGGATTCTCTCTTTCAACATTGATTTTTATGAATAAAAGTGTTTTTCGCAAGCATTCTCATTATTTTCGTCATTTATAAAACTGCTTGAAATCAAGTAGCTTGATATTAACCACTCAATTCATCAAGTACTTGATGAATGATTAATTGACTTGACTTGCCATTAAAACTACTACTCGACCAGAACTTGACTTCATTTCAAGTCAAATAGCTTGAATATCAAGTCAAGTAGCTTGACTATCAAGTCAAGCCTTGATTCTCTGATTAGACTTGTAATCTTTGACAATGAAGTATATTTCTATTAATCAAATACCCGCCGTGGAACTCCCCACAACCTTTGACACCACACGCGAACTCTCATCAGGATATCGCTATATTTTCCGAAGCGTAGCACAGTGTCTGCTGTATTAATGAACCTATTAATCGAAACTTTGAATATCCGTTCAGATTCTATGGGGATCATTTACTCGCGGCCATAAATAGAGCAGCGAATGAGACATTTATTATTAATTCTCCTCCGAGAATTCACAGTATTAAATTCTTTATGTTCACTTCTCTGTATCACTTGCTTTAATTAAATATATTAGGGAGAGGAACGGCTGAGAGCTGGCAGGAGGGAAATCAAACGGACCCATTTCACATTCTCAGACAATTCGGTAATTGATGTTTTGTTTGTTGTGGATCCGAATTTGCTGGTTCAAAAAGGGTTCGGTGTCTTAGAGTTGGGATTATACAATGCTGTTTTCAGTGGCCAATCAATTTGGGTCTAATGAAACGTCTGAAGATTTGGAATATCGATAATTCAGGTCACATTTTCTTAGGAGAATACTTCGATGAATTGCTATGTTCTAGCCTTATGCAAGTGATAGAGGTAACCAATTGAAATAATAGATTATCTGCAGAGGTAAAGAATGATTCATCAACATCTATACACTATTTTAAACTTCCATGATCGAAGCAATGCATTAATATCTACCAGTGACTTACTGGCTTATGTTTCTCATATTTGTCAGCATTCAAGTGTTTGATAGAGTTTGGCATCGGGTCTCCTTTCTCAACTGCCGTCTCATTTTTTGCCTTCTCAGTTGGGTGCTTTGTTGGAGAGTTTCTTTTCTGATAAGTCTCTGTATGTGGTTGTTGATATTCTTCCAATAAATGCAGGTGTTCCACAGGGTTCAGTTCTGGCGCTCACTTTGTTTCTGCTTCATATCAATGACTTGCTCGAGGAAACATCTTATTCAGTTGATAATAGTTTTGCGGACGACAATACTCTTCATACTAGTTTCTCTCCCAGAGTCCCCATACCAGTTCGAGAAACAAATATTCCCGTCAATGAAATTAACAACGACTTGGTAAAAATATTAGAATGGGGCCACATGAACTTGGTGGAATTTGATGCTAGGAAAACCCAGGCGTGTCTTTTCTCAAGGAAAGCCGATCTATCATCATTTAGTATTCAGATGTCAGGAGTAACTATTCCTACAAAGTCAACTATCTCTATGCTAGGAATCACTATCAGTGATAATCTCTCATGGAAAAAACATTTGAGATCGATTGCTAAAGGTGCTTCCTAGAAACTTGGATTTTCATTTCGTCCGAAGAAATATTTCACTTCTCGCCAGCTTCTAATGATCTACAAGGCTCAAATACGACCTGTCTTGGAATAAAGTTCTCATGTGTGGAGTTCGGCACCAAATCATTCATTGAGGCTTCGCGATTCTATTCAGAGAAAGGGCAATCCATCCGTCTTGTTGGTGATTCTTCGCTCACAGACTCGCTCACTTCATTGGAACATCGTAGAAGGGTCGGAGACTTGTCTCTCTTCTATAGATACTTTCACGGTCGATGCTCTTCCGAATCCTTATCAATCGTTCCACCCTTGGCAATATCTACACGGATGACTCGACGAGTACAGAATTCCCACTCTTTTGTAGTGAATTTGGGGACCTGTCGAATCGCTCTCGCTCAAGGATCTTTCTTCAATAGAACAGTTCAGCTTCGGAACTCCTTGCCGAGAGAGGTTTTCCTGAGGCTTACAAACTTCAAAAATTCAAAATGATTGTTAATTCGTATCTCCTGTCTCTTGATTCACGCGGTGTTCTTGGACCATTACAGGGCTTTCCTTCCGTGTGAATCTGCATATGAAAAAAATTTGAATTTTATATTACTAGAAAGTTCGTTGGTAAAATATTGCTCATGAATCCTACTTGATAATAATTCTCTGAAAGTCTATTTTATGGAGTTTGCAGCATGAGCAGTAACGCGATTGCTGTGAATTTTACGAGTGTAAAATAAGCATTCCATTTGAGTCATACACTATACTTGTCTTACGGCTATAACAGTTAACAGTGAAATGATTGAACAATTAACACGAACTTCTGATTTAATGTCACTCAAAATTTCCATTTAGGTACAATTACTTCCATCAGTAATTGCTTTAAATTTGACATTGCAGACGCAACTTGATTTATTGTGTCATAATGACTGTAACATAATAAAGCCATTATTTTATCAGGTGAGAAAATTAAATTGAATATACACAATTTTCATCACTGAACAATCAATATCAGTTGAGATGGAGCAGTTTTGTGTTAAAGCCGTATGATAATGTTGATGATATCCGAACAGCTGAATAATCACTTGATATAATTATATTGAAAATGGTTCGACGTTTCTATTCTCATGCTGGAGTCTTCATCAAGAACTTGAATATATATCTCCATCAATACAGTAATTTAGCTAATCTACCCCCTTAGGAATAGACCAGGAAAACCACAATATCAACTTCGACAGTAAGCCCTGCGTTTGAGTGACTGGTTTTTTAATATACTCCTCTCACAATTCGGTCCGACTATTGGTAAATCAATTAAGATTTAATCGGTCAAACAGCATTGGTTAATCAGCTTCCTCTCCGTCCTCATAGAGCATCCAGCATCTATATTTTACCGAGAAATTTGATAAAAATAATGAAAGTCATTCACTCTCCATCATTAACTAATCAGTGGAATCTTTATGATAATGGTAGCGTGTTGTTTACCATGGTACCAGTAAAATTCTCCATTCTGTGCACGTGAAAAAAACATTCATTCAGGTATAAGGGATGTACTAAATTCAATTCAATTTACATCTCACAATTTATTCTGATATGAGTTCAAAAGTTGAGATGGAAAATCATCAACCACGATGATAATTCGTGATAGCAATTGATGGTGCCGAAGTTTCTGCTGAAATTTGAACAGGATATTGTTCAAAAAATACTGGATACATATCCATATTTATTTGTCGAAGGGAAATTTGAAACACAGAATGCTATACCGACATTTATGACACTACTCTCTTCGAAAATATCACTCTTTACCATACAATCAACAACTATTGAAATGACACAATGCCTATATCACTTCACTGAGAGCCAACAAAAATTCTTTGCAATTGTAAACTTCATTTGAGGGAACCTCAATATATTGGGATCGAACATATTTGAAAAAAAAACACTACTCACACACTTATCTGACCGATTATCAGAGGATCATGAAGCTTACAGCAAATAACAAGGTGACATATTTAACCGGCACCTAAAAGATATAGGGAGAGGTATCAGAGCCGATGGCATCCCCACATGTCCCACTACACCCCACGTATACAAATGGCTGACAAAGGTTCATATCTAACACAATAATTCAAATACTAACATCGAATGGCACTGATGAAAATTCTCGTAGAAAATACTCACCTTTCCCTGTAACATTTTTACTGAGGTTCATAAAGCCGCGACACGTGGCCATACGAAAGCTTTTTCGAAATTGAAGAACTTGTGATTTTTTTTCAATCATTATTATCTAGAGGGGTTCGACGTTTTCCATCTAGAAGAATACACCAGATTTTTTGGTATCAATGCATCCAGTATGAACCCTAATAAAAAAAGTCTCAAATAGATATTCAAATATTTGGCGAGCACGCACTAGTCACATATTTGGCGAATGCGCCCATACCTTGATGTTATAAACGAACCATGTACAATTTTCTACAAGCAATTCAACTGGTAGTAAAAAAAATTATGCTTCTTTTCCATATACAGTTTCACACGAAAGGAAACCCCTGTAATGTTCAAAGAACATCGCGTATTTCAAGGGACAGGAGATATGAATTGACTTTAAATTTAGATATTTTAAGTTAGCCTGATTTTTTTTGTGTAGGATGGTAATTTTGAATGAAATATAGTATGGAATGGAGTAGTATGAATAAGTCATTTAGATTTGAGAATTAGCATCTTCAATTTTCCTTCTAGGATCAAGTGGAGGAACCTCAAAAATACGCGTGTCAGTGAGTAGAAATGGTTGTCAAAATGGAGAAATTTGAATGAAACACTGGATTCTTAGGTGAAAGGTTTATTGTTTGACTATCGATATTTTGTGGTGGGTGGATTCTTTTTGTTTGGGTTTTTTCCTTCGTGAGGTGTGAAAACCTCCAGATGTTTCGAGATGTCAATATTTCTCGCATTTATGAATCCAGATAGTGTTGGTTGCCTTCCTAAAACAAATTTATCTTTGAAATGCTTGGTACCGTTCGATATGGAATCAACTTTTCAGTGGTTTGGACCTGCAAGAATTATTTCCCTGGTAACACGTTGTAATAGTGTATGTTTGTTGATGAAAGCGATAGTTATTCATATCTTTCATTTCTGTTTTTCATTGATGAATAAAAAGTCTATTGGAATAAAACTCTTCGTTCATCTGCTAATAAGGTAACCCAAGAATACATCAGGAGAAAAAAATATAAAAAATGAAAACAAAGATTTCAAAAGAAACTGAAAATGGGAAATGATATACCTCAGTTATGTTTTTGGTTACAAATATTTTAGGTGGGTAACGCAGGGTTGAACTTACCACAAATCTGAAGAATCAAGAATTGATATTGGAATCTATAGGTACATCAGTTTTCTCATATATCCCAAAACTACGAATAGAGAAATCAATGAATAGAAAAGAATGCTTAAATCTAATGGATGATTAAATTGGGTTGAATAATTCGTCTCTATTGAATATGTGCGAGATGAATAGAAACCCTGGTGTGTTGACTTGTACCTAATAGATGGTAAGCAAATTTTCTCGACTTTTCGCTATCTTGATTTTGATCGATTTCAATTGAAGAGATGCTTTCGAGAGTTTGCCAGCATAGGCGCGCCTAACGTGATTTTAATTTAATCCGTGATGCCATGATATCCGTCTGCTCGACGGCCATTCGATTGTTTATAGATTTATAGGTTATGTTTATTTCATGGTCTCGTGTTTTGCATGCAATTTCTTGCTTTCCCGCGAAATGCTAGAAATTATGTAGTCATCAGATTTTGACTGATTAGTAGGTATTGCTTTTGCTTTCAATTTGACGAAAACTAAATTAAAAACTAAACTAAAACACAGTGATCGTGATGTGATTTTAAGTCTCCCGTAACTATAGTTGCTAGTGAAACTGGAAAGTATTGATATTTTATCTTTCTACTTTCTGAGGAACTGAAGATAGGTAAGTACTTTTTTCTTCATAGTGCTAAAAAAATGTAATTTTAATGTGTTTGCGAGCCAATGATATGAGGGATAATACCTACACGTTACACGAGCGTTTTATTTTGAGCTTTGTAAATCGGTTCATAATAAATCTAACTATCACTATGAAATCAAACAAATACAAGAATAGCAACAATAGACATTTGAAAAAAATATAAACATAAAAAACGTGAAAAGAAACAAGAACTAGGTACAAGATTTTGAATATTAAAGGAACTTTCAAATGCATTCAAATCTAACTGACAAACATTTTAAAAATAGTAATAGCATCGTCCATAGATATTCTAATAAGTCCGCTCACTCTCAGCAGCGACCCAAATCATCACCGTCCGTCCTCGCGCGTCCCTTGCCTGGCCGGTCGGTCGTCAGTGCCCGTCTGACGGGGGAGCCAGTTTAACAGAGTGTCTCCGATTGAACAGTTCGCATCGTTCCGGCCGGTTAAACTGAGTGCGCGAAATGAACATTCTATTTGAACTTTTATTCTTGTAGTTATTTGAACATTTTTTGATGAGGAAAGAAAGTTACGAATTCTCTGGAATTTATTTTTGGTTGGAGGCTTACTATCTCCTCCGTTTTGAATTTTTGGAAAATAATGAAAATTGAAAATTATAAATTTTTATCGACGCGTAATCTCAATCAGGATTGTCTCGAGAATTACTTTAGTCAAATCAGAAATGCTTGTGGAAACGCTAGAAAACCAACTGCCATTCAGTTTACCAGAGCATTTAAAAAACTTTTTGCTATAGGATATTTGCACGAGACAGAAGGCAGCAATTTTATGGAAGACAGTAGCGATATTTCGCTTGATATAACATCGGAGTCATTGAAAAATATTGAAAGTTTTCAGGAAAAAAATTAAGAAAATATTTCTCCAATTATAAAAATAGAATCAACCGATTATAGGAATTTGATATCAGAGGGGGGAAATGCACTGGTCTATGTTGGTGGATATTTTTTACGTAGATGTCTCTTTAAACATTCTTGTCATATTTGTTTGGAATATTGTTCATCATCCGAAAGAGACAAGTCTACTTCATTTTGTGAGCTCAAAGCTTACAAAGGTAGTAAAAATATATTTGGTGGCTTAACAGTCCCTCCCAATGATTTTTGTAAGTATTTAATACAATTAGAAAATATTTTTATTTCGAATTTTAATGATTGATGATTTTAATGATGATTACTGCATACATGTTGATGTAGGAAACATATTTCTGAAAGAATATTCCAATGTAGAATTCAGCCATCCATGTAGCAATTTTCCCAAAGACTATTTACTTTCATTGTTTACAAGAGTTCGAATCTATGACACAATCAAATTTGCAAACAGGCAAATAAGATCTCAATGTTTAAATGAACAACTGAACTGAAACCACTAATATCGTTGCCGACGTTTCGACTTTTATAAAGTCATCCTCAGGGCATTACAAAGTTGCAGTGAATCAGATATAAATACACAGATACAGGTGAAAAATTATTAAAATTTGCGACTAGAATCACTTCTGCGAACGAGAGGTCAAGATTGAGTAAATTTGGTACAATTCAATTGACAGTAAAAATGTAAAAAGAGACATGAACAACAATTTCAAAAATGTAGGAAACGGTAGAACCCAATCTCTGGTTTCTTGTCTATTAGAATAAAAATAAAAGGACATTTACATAAAAATTCCCAGTTTTTGATACTGAAATATACAGAAGCATATTTCTGACCGACGAAAATTTCACTGTATTAGCGACCGTTGAAAATAAAATTAGGAACTCACTTACTTCCTGCACTCAAACAGAGTTTTGATTTATATATATATATATATATATATTTATATATATATAATAATAATAATAATAATAATAATAATGTTTATTCAGTAAATATCAATATATAAAAGTAATAATAAAAGTGTGACAAGAACTTTCAAACAAACATGGAGAGTCCCACTAAAACCGAAGTTGTGCGTGGGTTCATGTATCCTTAAATCTAAAAGATTATTACAATATATAGGTGTATGGTTGTGAATATAAAAATGAGTATGACACTAGCGTGGTTTCAAGATAGTAAGAGCTTAGGAAGGTGATTTGTGATAACTGTGTGGATGGTCGGAGTTTCAAAGAAGTGTTATCAGTCTTTATTAGTAATCAAATGATGTACAACATCCCTGTTCAGGTCAAGCAAGTACCTTTTGAAAATTTTTTTCATGAGGTTTATATTGTTTATTTCGTGTATATATACCTTGTAAATTATTGGTAAGTAGTTGTATATTCTACCACTCAAGTAAACATATGTGTGCTGGCCAATGTTTTTTTTTGTTATGGTGACTTGTACGTTACCCTTAGATTTATTTCTTGTGTTATAGTTATGTTCGGGATTTTGAAGGATAGTTTTATTTTTGAAGATGTATAATATTATGTTATACATGTATAGTTGACGTATATCGAGTACTTGTGCATCTCTGAAAATGAAGTTTGATGAGTAGTCTTTTTTTTTGTAGTACATTATTCTCAGAATTTTTTTTTGTATTATTTCCATTTTTTTTAGGTGAGTATCAAGTATTCCACCCCAACTGAGGATGGCATATTGTAGTCGGGACTGCACTAAAGCATAGTATATCGTTTTGAGGTGAGTTGTATCGAGGATAGATCTCAAGTATTTCATCTTGTATATCATATATCTGAGCGTCTTCGAAACATTGCTAACATGCACATCCCATCTAAGATGGGGGTCTATCGTGACACCTAAATATTTTATGTGGCTTGCTCTAGTGATTTTCATAACTTTTCCGTTATTATTGATAGTCAATTCATCAAAATTTGGCAACCGGTTTTCATAGCTTACGAAAGGTAGAAAGTGCGTTTTCTCAAAGTTGATTGTTAGTGATTTGTGATCAAACCAGTCCTTAAGTATGTTGATTTGATATTCTACCTTCGTTTTGAGGCTTTCCCAATTTTTGTCTGTGAAAAGAACGGCCGTGTCATCAGCGAAGCTGAAGATTGAACCGTCGCACGTCAGAGTGAGAAGACTGTTTATATATAAGGAAAATAAAAGAGGACCTATAACAGTGCCTTGTGGTATACCATACCTAATTTCTGCTTCTGTGCTTAGGACATTATTGATTTTTACAACTTGTTTTCTGCCATTCAAGTAGCTCTTTAGTAGCTTTTGTGGATTACCTCGTATGCCTGAGCAACCCAAGGCCTCCAGGAGCTGGATATGGTCAACGGTGTCGAAGGCCTTAGCTAGGTCTAGGAATACACAAATTGCTGGTCGTTTATTGTCCATGTGGGAATATATTTCGCTTGTGAGGGCAGCTATTGCGTCATTTGTTGATAAACCTTGTCTGAATCCATACTGTCTGCTAGATATCAGGTTGTACTTGTCAATGAATATCATTAGTCTGGATTTGAGTGTTCTCTCGAATATTTTGTTGAAACTTGTTAACAGTGAGATTGGTCTGTAATTATTGACCAATTCAGGATTCCCTTTTTTCAGAATAGGTGTTACTATGGACTTTTTGAATGCATCCGGACATTGACATGTTTGAAATATTTTATTTATTAGTGTAGTTATTAGAGGTGTTATTTCCTGTGATATTTCCTTGAGGTGTTCTGCTCGAATGCCGTCAAATCCAGGGGCCTTTCTGTATTTGTATATATTTGTATTTATATATATATATATATATTTAATTATATATATATATATATATATATATATATATATATATTATATAAACAAAATATATATTTCAGTATCGAAAACTGGGAATTTTTATTTTTATGTAAATGTCCTTCAATTTTTATTTCAATAGACAAGAAAACCAGAAATTTATGTGAGTTCAACCGTTTCCTACAGTTTTTAATTTTTGTTTATGTCTATTTTTACATTTTTACTGTCAATTGAATTGTACCAAATTAATGTACTCAATCTTGACCTCTCATTCGCAGAAGTGATTCTTGTCGCAAATTTCAACGACGATGACGATGACTTTATACAAGTCGAAACGTCATCGGCAAAGAAATAATAGTAGTTTCATTTATTCGACCTAACTCCAACCAACCCCCAGCTGAATATTTGAAATGTGTCTAAATATATATGCCAAAGTACTGAATAGATTATAATTATACTATTAGGGTATACTCAAGAAAACAACAAATCACCATTCAATTAGGTAATATGTAAATAAAGATTATTCATCTTAATTTTTTCTTTATTGTGAAGTCCCTTTATAAGTATCTCACCTTTTTACCTGCCCATAATTTAAGAAATCAGGTGATTCATGCCAGTTATTACAACGGAATATTCCTCAATTTATTGTTATTAGAATCTCATATAATATAATCATCTCAATGAAAGATCATACAAAAACATAAATAATATATAATGAATATGATCAACACTTGACGCCTGACCCTCGTAGACACACTTTCGAGTAAACATATTGTTCGCGCTGCTGACTGACCCTCGTATACCGTATTTCTGCTTGTAGCCCGCATGATTTACGACCGCTCGCAAAAAAAGCGGCATATTTTACCACATCAAAGGAGTTACCAGACTTATTAGAATATCTATGGACGATGGTAATAGCTTTCTATTAGATGAACCTGACCTTATGTATTCTGTAAACTGATTATTCTATTGGTGAACGAAAGATCCCGAAAGAGTTCATCCAATGAGACCGCCGGTATCGAATATCACTCGTAAGCTGCCTCCTCAATGAAAATGTACCCTTAGAAACTCGCATTTGTATCACCACCTCAACACCACCTACCGATAAAAAATGTAAGTTAACCCTTCGATTTCTCAGGTCAAGAGGAATTGGCTAAACAAAAGCATATCGGTCAACGCCCTAGGATTTTTATTCATCTTGAATATGTGCTATCGAACCTAACAATTCATTCACTGTAAGCAATAATCAATTAATCAAATTATTTCTTGACTCGGCATAGCTGGAATCATGGATTCTAGTCAACTGAGCGACTAAATGTGGATCTGGTCATTACGAACACGTTTACGAACACACTTGCATGCAAGTGTGTCCGTCCTTATAATTGAAAATCAATTCCTTCATTTGTATCGACGAAAGCAAATGCAGGATTCACTTCTGTGAAGAAACCTGCACTGGCACCTGGTCGGATATAATTCAATGCCCTTCGTGGTATTAGCCAGGGGAGTAGTTGTTTTCTGACAGGTGCCAGCCGAAACCTACTGTGTAGGTAATTTGAGACTGGCCTGAACAGATTGTTCGAAAGATGATTTGATTTCGCGTTCAGGTGAGTACTCCATACAATCTATAGAGGAAAGTATAAATGAACAAAAAATAACATTTCCTTGAGAATTTCTTTATTCGTAAAATATTCCAATGAATCACATTCGTGCATAAAAATGACCAGATAATTTTGCATTCAAGCGTGATATCTTATACAAATTGCATTCGGTTATTTTCATATTTTGTAAAAGAGCACTCGTCCTTCGGGTTCGGGCACTTTCGTCGAAATATGAAAATAAACTTGCAATCTTCAGATATCACGCTTTCTTCCAAAATTATCGGTAATTTTCATGCACTCGTGCAATTATAACCGATAACTGACCGTGGAAATATCCATAGAAGAGATACAAATCTCTAATCCTTCAACGATGTTTCAACAAAGTTAGCGAATTTGTGATTGAAGAATCACCAAAAAGATGGATTGCATTCCTCTGAATGAAATCAGGAAGCTGAGCGCCGCACATGAGAACTGTATTCCAAAGTTGGCCCGCATCTGTTTCTCGTTGAATATCAGGAGCTAGCACAAAAAAAAATTCAAGCTTCTGGAAATCACCTTCAGCGATCAATCTTACGTTTCCCCCATGAAAGATTATTACTGATCGTAATTTCTAGCATCGATATACTGGAGTTTGTTGGGATACATACTCCTGACTTCTGAATATCAGATGAAGATAGATTCGTTGAATTTTGTCCATTTTATAGTTTTCACAAGAACATGATCGTGGAAATACTCCCAACTTTCTGGGCTTCTCTGTACACCTATGAAATTACCGCCCAATATTATCCTGTCAGGAAGTCTCGAGAGACATAACATTCAAATGAAACCCATGTATCGTCCCGTTACTGTTTCCACCCTCATTATAACATCGTCTGGCATAATTATCTCCAGCCCCTGGCGTCAAAAGCCTTCCAACCCTTCTCACGTTTTCCGGTAATTCCGAAAGGATCAAGTGCTGATAAAATACGAACATCTCACATATGAACTCGTCTCGTGTCGAGATGAGAAGGGTTGGGTTATGACTGGGATTTCATGCAGAAACGTCTCTTTCCAGAAAGTGTACTCGTGGATGGACCTTGACAAGACTCAGGCCACGTTCGTGGTATATTTCTGCACGGAAGGGTAGCATGTTCATATTAACTGGTGTAAACGCCACTTTGTGGTCTTCAGGAATGTATTCATGCATTTGCTGATGAGTAGGTTGTGGCTAGTCTTGGCAAATTCAAACGATCGACTAACGATTGCATTCTGATTATGTAAAAAATTCCAACATAATTATGGTGTTATGGTTATGTACCCAACGAGAGCAGAAAGTGGTGCTTTTACGTATGTGGAGTCATTAGGTATATCCATATTGCGAAAAAGTCTTTTTCCTCACGCAGTGAGAAATATTCTCCATTACAGTGAGAAATAATTTCTCACTGTTATCACGATAACCCAAGTCAGTCATGAATTGTTACCTGTCAGACTGATATGACACGTTCTCCATGTTGACAACGCTACGCCGACGATTCGCGTGCAATATCCAAGTAGCCCATTGTTGGCGTTTCCATAACAACAAAACCGAAGCACTGCATAATTATTGTTGTCAACTTACCTTACGAATATGGTTCTATTGTTGATTTTTTTAGTATAAACAGTTCAGATTCATCAAATATTGAATATAATGGAATACGAAGATTTCCAGTTGGTGAATGCATCTCCAGAAATTGTTCAGAAAGCAATGGATGTTTGCAATAATTTGCAATCAAGCATATCAAGAGAAAAATATAAAATCGCTCACAGAAACTCTATGGACTGGAAAATGAAAGCCAAGGTGAATACTTGTTCCGGAAATACCTTGTTAGTTTATTTTGAAGAGTTGTGAAGAAGATTGAAATCATCAACATTGTGGTCTCAGTACTCGATTATTAAAAACTGTGTTGATATATCGAAATACGTGAATTAACGTGCATTTTTGAAACGCAAATCTGAAAAATATGCTCCAAACCAATCAAAAACATTAACTTCTGACGAATTTCAACAATTTTCAAAGATGCACCCGATGAAAAGTATCTGCTGATGAAGGTATGAACTGAATTTTTTCAAATTGTTATCGAAAAATGAATGTTTGGTTTTGATTTCAGACTGCTTTAGCTATTTGGCCTTACAGATATCAATTCGGCCCGTTAGCCGATACTAAAACCAGAATTCCTAGAAATTTCACAGTCACTACAAATTCTACCAAATTCTACCAAATTTCCAAAAAATATGTAGAGCTTCGACCATACACAGATGAAACACGTCCTTAATTAAAATGCAAAAAAAACAAATGTACGAAACAGCCTGTGGAAATTAATAAATTCGGCACCATGGTGAAAAAAAAAAAGCGAAATTTTTGCGAAATTATCGAACCCTGAATTATATACTGGCCATTTTTTTCGAAAATCATCTGCGACTATTTCAGTCAATGCAGGGGCAGATCTTTCAACTTCAAAACGCAATAGGGGTTGGTAATCCAGCAAAAGTTGCTGAATCTTATATCGACAACTCCATAGCTAACATTTCTCATTGTTGTAGTTTTTTGATTTTGTAGAATTTTTCGAAGAAATACGATGAGTTACTATCATTGTGTTCAATACAAATAAAAATATAATATTCATAGTTCTTCATCATTTATCGGGTGTAGAAAAATAGAGTATGCAGCTCTCATGTAATGGTTATTTGTAGTAACCGGTATACGAAGCTCAAATACAAATTCGAAAAACAAAAATGTTCGATTTTGATTTCAACAATTTTCAACAACAATTTACTGAAATATGAGAAGGACAAGGATAAATATTTTCAAAGCAAATATTTATACGTGATGAATAATATTTGCATGGTGGAATTGATGATTGTTCGTATAAAATATGAGTTATAAAATTATTATTGTAAACTATATACATTGGCTCTCTTCAATGTCCTCCCCCTTTCATTTTTTGAACGGGTCAGCCAAAAAAATCCGATTGAATTTGATGCGTGGATATTATATTTTGGAGCGGAACTGGCTGAGGGAAATTTCAAGATGGCGACTGTGCGTCATCTGGGAAAAAAATCAAATGGGAAGGTGGGTCTTGTGACACATCCTTCTGAAGATGCTAACGCATACTGTACAAACATAGAATACTGAGTCAATACCTTCATCCACTACAAAATGCCTGAATTTGTCGACTTTAAACTTCGTGAATAAGTATCTCTGAAGTTCAAGGCAACCATTTCGAGCACTTCCGAAATGAATTCAGCTTATTTTTTCAAATTATGGAGTTAACGATGTTTTCAGGCAATTATTAAATGTTCCGTCATTTTGTAGTATTTGAAGATATTGACTCAATATTCTAGAGTTGTACGGTGTTCATCGGCAGCTTCAAGAAGATGTGTCACAAGGCTGCACTTTCCATTTTTTTTTCCAAAAGACGCACAGTCGACATCTTGAAATTTTCATCTGTCAATTTCACTCCATGCATTAATTTCGTTATCCCAACTCCCAATTTCTTTAGTTGTCATGTTCAAAAACGAAAAGAGGGAGAACATTATAATATAATAATAATAATAATAACGTTTATTGTGCATAAAAAAAAACTTACACACAAAGGGAAAAAGGGTTAGCCAAAAGCTATCTTCCACCCTTCCCAAAAATTGACATGTATTTTTGACAATATAAATGAATTGGTAAAGTGAACTCATTATTATCTCTCAACTACGAAACAATAAATCAATTATTTTATTTACACAGGATTTGTCTCAAAATGTTAGAATAATGAGTTGAGGTTAATAAATATACGAGAGAACGAGTGATATCAGGAAATACTCAGTTGTGATTTCAATTTTTTTTTTAATAGAGAAATCGAGAGATCCAGTAAAGGTAGGATATAATTAAGGTATGAAGGAGCCAAACATGAAAAACATCCTTCGAATTTAAAAGTATTGTGTTGGGGAATATTGAAAGAGTCTATCTTGATATTCACTAAATGAAGATCAGATCGTCTATTTATCAAGTTATGTAAGTACTTAGGAGTTTGAGTTTGTAGCAACTCATACAGAAATATACTTGTTAGGTATTGAACTCTAGCCTTGACATTTAATTCTTCCATACTTAGTAAATACGGAGTTACGTGCTCTCCGAATGGTATACAACAAACAAATCGCATGCAAGCGTTTTGTATACGTTGAAGAAAGTCACTGTATATCGTTTATGAATATAATTTTCTTACTGTTTTTAATACAAAATATGAATGGAATAATATTGAAGTCACTATTGAAATATTATTTATTATATATAATTCTCTCTTCAGAAAATTTTTTTCCTTGCTCTTCTCAATTTTTCAGTGAATTGTTGTTGAAATTTATCGTACTCAAAATCGCACATTTTTTTCCACTTTTTGATTTGAGCTTTCAACAAGAAGTCCAACAGTTTTTATGAAGATTCATCGACCTGCCCTGGATTCCATTATTTTACAATTCCACGCCTTACGGCAGTCCTTAATATTGTCCCCATCGATTCTATAATTTCTCCAAACACCATCAGAACCAATATTTGTTGCGAAACTCTAATCTCTCAATATTGGCTGTCCAGATACTAGCTGCCACTACTTATAGAAAATCCCCTTCCCAACTGTGGAAACTTAAACAGCATCAGCTCAGAATATTATCGGATATCTGTGTTTGATCTGAAAACCTTTCAAGGCACTCCACATCCGAAAGCAAAACATTGTAAATCTCCTATATCAATTCCGGTGGGCGAAATGGCCCGATATCGACAGAAAACTCGACACACGAAATATTGCATATACATTTTTTTTATCTCATCCGAGCCTTTCCCTTGAGTACGAACTGATTTATGAGCTGTGGAAAAATATGTGAATGTTATGTCTGGTTCATTTACCGCACGAAACATTCACTTGATGTTGTTTATGGCAGGAAAAAGGCGTATAATTACCAATAGGAAGGTATTTTTGATAATACATGAACACAGTTCAGGTAATTGATGACCTAGTTTTGATCCCAATCAGAGGAAGATTGTGATGCGTCAAATACTATCAATGAGACCAAGAAGGAAAGAACTCTCTTTCCACAACGGAATTCGTAGGAGCTATTGCCAAGAAATAGTATATTACCTCATGAGGCGGAGAAGCATGACTTTTCTTGACGCGCCCGATATTACGCGCCGAACGAAGTGAGGCGCGTAATATAGGGCAAGTCAAGAAAAGTCGCTTCTTTGCCGAATAAAGTATACTATTTGTTCTTCAAACGTAGCAATTTTCAACCATAAATAGTACAATTCATACGCTATTTTAACTCGAAATTAACTGCGACAACTATCAAAGTCGTCTAGATGTCAGAAATTAAAATAATTAAGTCGTCGGTGGGGTTTGCGTCTCCCTGGTTACAGTTGTTCGACAGTTATTTTATGTTATTAAAGACAGCTTATTATTGTTGCAACCGCAAGCGCAAATTTAGTGCGAAAATGGAAAACCTAAACGAAATCGAGTCCGCGGCTAATGATGCAGTAGCACGTTTGGGGCCCTCCAAGTCCGGAATAAAGTAACGGTTAGCGTACAAGCACTTCCAAGAGTGGTGCGATACAAGAGGAGTACGGCAAGTTACCGAAGACGTTTTACTGGTATATTTCAATATAATGGAAAATGAAAATAAATGGAAATCTTCTACAGTGTGGTCACGATACTCTATGATAAAATCCGAGTTAGTTATTATTAAAAATGTGGATATAAGCAAATTTTTAAAGTTACGTGCCTTTCTGAAAAAGACAAGCGAAGGATATACTAGAAAGAAGTCTAAAGTTTTCACTAAAGACGAGATTGATAAATTTTTGTTTGAAGCGCCAGATGAGTTGTATTTAGGATTAAAGGCAAAAAAAATTATATTGCAAAGCATGTAGTATACTCTACTAAATTATGAAAATATTTCAGATTGTTTTGTTAATTGGGGTTACCGGCGCCTGTCGATGAGACGAATTGGTGAAAATGAAGACTGTGGACATTGAGGATAAAGAAAATGTAATAATTATCCAAATCCCAGACAGTAAAACACGACAAATTAGATCTTTTACGATAATTGGTCAAAACTACATTAAACTGTATAAAAAGTATGCATCACTGCGGCCTGAAAATTTCACAGAAAACTGATTTTTCATTAAGTACCAAAATGGAAAGTGTTACCGAAGCGTCATGGGAATACATTCGATCAGCGCAGTAGCCCAAAAAGTAGCTAGAGCGCATACACGGGTCACTGTTTACGACGAACTTCAGCAACACTTTTAATTGATGGAGGCGGAAATCTAGAATGCCTCAAACGACATGGGAGCTGGAAATCAAGCACGGTTGCCGAAGGATATATAGAGGATTCAATAAGAAATAAGAACGATAATGCTCAAAAAATTTTAAACCTTCATGATTCGCCAACATCGGGAATGATTGCTGAAAGTTGTGCTCGACCATCAGTATCATCAACAATTACCAATGCGTATCATGAGTCGGGAACATTTTTGCACGGTTTCAATTTTGAAAATGCGTCATTAACTAATTGTACTTTTAATATTACTATAAATAAAAATGATGTTTAATTGTTGTTAATGACATTTGTATTGTTGCTTTGTGACATGTTTCATATTGTTGCCATGACAACATTTTTCCCTCCGCCGTGAAGAAATGGGAAAAAAAAACTTCTGCCGGCGGAGACATCAAACTTTGACAGGATCAAGTTAGATAAGTAATGTCATCATTATTTGACGTTTGAAGAAAATAGTAGTTTTTACGACGATAACTTAGGAAAATAACACATATCGCACTCTCTACTCCCATGGATAGTGACCTTTCTTCTCACTCGTGTCAATTTTTTTTTAAATGTAGATTCACACGAAAGGGAAGCCCTGTAATGTTCAAAGAACACAGCGTGAATCAAGGGACAGGAGATACGAATTAACATTCTTTTTGTATTTTTGAAGTTTGTAAGCCTCAGGAAAAACCTCTTTTGGCAAGGAGTTCCAAAGCTCAGCTGTTATATTGAAAAAAGATCTCTGAGCAAGAGAGGTTCAACAGGTTTCCAAATTCACAACAAAAGGTTGGGAATTCTGTACTCGTCGGGTGATCCGTGTAGATATTGCCTAACGTGGAACGATTGATAACAATTCAGAAGTGCATCGATCGTGAAAATATCCCTAGAAGAGAGACAAGTCTACGACCCTTCTACAATGCTCCAATGGAGTGAGCGAGTCTGTGAGCGAAGAATCACCAACAAGACGGATTGCCTTTCTCTGAATAGAATCGAGAAGTTTCGCTGGAGGTTTTGGTGCCGAATTCCACACATGAGAACTATATTCCAAGACAGGTCTTATCTGAGCCTTGTAGACCATCAGAAGCTGACAAGAAGTGAAGTATGTATTCGTAAGAAATAGAAATCCAATTTTCTGGGAAGTACCTCAACTATCGTTCTCTCATGGTTTTCCCATAAGAGATTATAATTTGCTTGTTAATATTTTCGTTCCTGATTCGCTATTTTTTTTTTCGAAAATTATTATTTTCTGGAATAAGTAGTGCACATGTCTAGCATACGCTGCTTGTAGTTGAAACTATATACAATATTTACTTCTTTTCCGCTCAAGATAATCGGCCCAAAATGAAAAACCGAATCCTCCATATAATCGCAATTCCTCCTCATCCATTGTATTTTTTTTCTCTCCGAACTCTCGAAGGAGTATACCTAGAATCGGTGATACAAAAGCCCGAAGAACGGGCCCATCAAAGTATGGCCGCCTGATTGAAAAGTAGAATGCCAATAACAAAGGAATTGAAAAGCTTGAACAGCGATACCCAACCTCCTTAGCCCAATTCTTTCTGCTCCTGCTGTCAGATAGCGTTTCGTCCTTTCAGCAACCTGTGCTCAACTGTCAGGAGCAACTGAATTCGGGGCTTTTTTGTAAGGAATCGATGGAGAATTCGCGGGGGTGGTTTTCGTTGAATGAGGAAGGGTGAACAATACCTATTGCAATGATCAGTGTAGGAGATAATGCCATGAGGATTGTTATTTCTTCAAAATTTCTGTTCATTCACTGACTGATCGATGAAAATCTGCATCCTTTTTAATCTACCGATAATAATAATAATGTATTCATTGAAATGGGGGTTCCAAGGGACTGATTCATAGCAAATTCACGGACTTCTTTTGTCTTATTGTTCTCATATCTCGATTTGGTGAACGGTTTGACTTTTGGTATACATTCAAATATTCATTCATGCCAATTGGAATGTTCAGAACATTCTATATGTCCCCATATATCGTTTCGAAATATGACGAATCCATGAAGGACTTCAGAGCTGTGAGAACCATAAATAAAAAAAAATTGTCGTAAGTCGTACTAGTTCAGAATGCATTTTACTGAAAAAAAAACGTTAACATATTTTTTAAAGGAGGGTGTGCTTTAGAAAATTTGGGCCTTTTCTGAAAATATTTTCAAACGCTTTGGAATGCTTATAAATGTGTCATGTAGTAGTACTTTTCTTTTCTTTTCCAATCTAATAATTTATCTTATGTATAGAAAAAATAATAACTTCTTATCAATCATTTTCAATTAATGTGAAGTGGCAATATTGCTTTTTGATGATTATTAGAATGATTAATTGACAGAACTGACATTGTCTTATTATTGTTGTTGATAACAAATAAATGCATCGTTTTCTTCCTGATTCGTTCATTCAATTGAATTATTCGGCATATTTTTGATTTGACGCTTTTTATACCCACCTAGTTGTTAATTGTATATGGCTCCAAATTGGTTGGAAACATATCGGCAGTTTCTACTAAATATTCGAGCTAACACAGATGTTGACTGGATAAAGCCTGGAGGAAACTTCCGCATTTGTATCCAATACTATACTTAGTTCAAGCGAGAAGGTGAACTAAAACAATGTTTATATCAGCAATACTGAAGAACTTTTGAACTTATTGTGCTCTTTTTCGCTGCCTATTACTGATCACCAACAATATCATCAATATAAAAAACTTGAGAAACAAAAAGAGTGGGAGTTATTGGTGACAGTAAAAAATCGCAACAGTAATCATTTCTGTTAACTGATTATACTAACACCAATCTTCAATTACACCTATACCAATATCGTTTGATGGCGCCCGCTATACCGTGTGACACAGACTCATGGTACACCCCCGTTTTCTCCTTTGTTTTTCTAGCTATAATTTTGAAATTCGGAACATTGAATATGCTCACTGAACAGCATATCTCGACATATCTGAAAGAAAAACACAAATCCCAATTTTTCCGGAAACGACATCAACTTTCAATTCTTGAATGGGGCGCCCTGTATATTGTTACATGATCGGCTAGGGATGATCATGAGGAATCCAACGATACCAGGTTTTATGGTGTTATCTCCGATGACAACGGAGATATCGCCATTTATTTTATTCATAAGCTCAATGAGTGGGAGAGAGAATTGGATTGACCCGCCAGGAAAAGTTTCTCTCCCCTAGTTGATGTCATTTATGGAAAAATTGGAAGTTGGTTTCTTCTTTCAGATATGTCGAGGAATGCTGTTCAGTGAGCATATTCAATGTTCCGAATTTCAAAAATATAGCTAGAAAAACAAAGGAGAAAAAGGGAGTGTACCATGAGTCTGTGTCACACGGTATATCAGGGCTATCATTACCACAAGAACTTCTGATATGTTCAAAACCTCGCTATAGATTGATTAATCTGTGACCTCGCCTAGTTTGGAACGCTTTCATAACACTAGAGATTTAATTGATTCTGCAACAAGCAGACTTTGATATTTCCAAAACACAGAAGTTTGCCTATAAGGTCTCTACCTATGTATAACATTGCAACCACAGACCTCAGATAGCAACCCAGAATAAGCACATAAGTGGCGTTGCCAAAATGTCTACTTTGGTATTGTATTGCCTTGAAAAATTGTGCTGGAAAAGAGCTTATTTGCAGATGTTCCGGAATTGTTTGGAAGCTGAAATTTTGGGAAAATGTTCCTTTTTTATTGACCTAGAATTGTTCAAAATCTCATGACCGGGAAGAAAGCCCAGAAAAGCATACCCTCCTTGGTGAACTTTCATATCATTTCAATTAAATGTCACTTGAATTTCTCGTATTTTATTCATGATCGAGCGTGAACTGTATTTCATCTCTGAGACAATCTAGGCAAATAATGCAATAGCATGGTTTCGCAAGATTTTGTTTATTATCTTACTTATAGCATAGATATATGAAAAATAGCGGTGATCCTAGAACAGAGCCTTGTTGAACACTTTGTTTTGTCAGAATGATATCAGGAATTTCATCATTGATATTATCCAACATTAGAGTAAATCCGTGTTATTATTGAAATATGAAATCAACCTTTTTTCATAACTTTATTTTTATTCCAGGTGGGAGACAATAGGAGTCTGCTGATCCTGGTAAATATGGCATATCTATTACATACATGTACTCATAATACTACAGATGATAATCTATACATTTCTTCGGTTTTGTCGAATGAATCGAATCATGTTGATCGATTATGAAGAAGGCATCAACTTGTTCCATAGTAACTTTGATCCCGTTTTCACATAGGATGCCTACGTCATACAAAAAATACCCCCTTCATGTTTCAGGTCCCTATGATCAGTGGTATGAGCTGTGCCCTGATTCAGACCCAAAATAACTTTCTATCTCTTTTCAACCTAATTAGGCGATGAATTTCAATAAATTACATCATTTCTGTTGAACAATTCATATGCAAAACTTTAAGTAGATTAGACCAAGACATCACGTTGACACATACTAACTTCGACTTCGTTTTCCACCCCTTAGTGGTGAAATTTTGAAAAATCCCCTCGTATTGGATTCCTACGTCATACAAAGAACACATTCTCCAAGTTTTAGGTCTCTACGATCAGCGGTTCCAGCTGTACTTGGATCTGTCAGTCAATTATTAACGACAGCATTTTATATGTATAGATCAACTGGAACATTTGAAGTGAATCAAATATGAAAGCTCGGTTTATAGTTTCCTGATACCAAGAGACCGATATTTTTGGTCTGTACCAAACCGTTAGTCGGCGCACACCGTTGAAACATCATATCTAGCCCGCTTTTCTCCGAATTGATTTATATATACTATTTTTTCTCACCGAATTCTCCGTTCAGTCATAGAAAAACAGCTTACTTCACTCCTGAATAGTGTAGCTTCCTGTTGTACTATATGGTGTGTGTCTCAATGAGTGATAATCATGGTTTTATCAAAGGAAATACCACGAGTTCTTCAAATTTAATCGATACATTTTCATTTTCCACAAAAACTTTTTTATTTGGCAAAAGTATGAAAACAAACCGATTGATAAAAATTTATCCAATTCGGTTTTTTTGAATGCTTTCGCCTCAAAATAAAAAAGTTTGAGTGTTTCGAAAATGAAAATTCATCTTATTAAATTTGTAGAACGAGTTGTATTTGGAGAGATTATTTTTTGAACACATAGAAGGAAGAACAATTTGATTGATGAGTATTTCATTTACATGAGGAGGAACGAAGAATAGGTGAAAATTTTACAAATTTGAAATGTCAAACAACGATGTATGCCCTCTATGATCCAGTAGAGATATGATGCTTACGCATTGAATATGATAAGGCTTGCCGACGATACCAAGAGATGGCGTCACACCTCTCATTGTACAAGGTTGATAATTGAAAATTTCTCATGAAATGAAAATCGTGCCAGAAGGAACATTAAATCATTCGTTATGTCGTTATATCAAAATCTTCAAACAACGGTTTCTTCTCATACAACAAAAAATGAATTGAATTCAATAAAAACTAATTGTACGCCATCTTCATTTGAGTTGAGGAAACCTTAAATATTTTTGAATCGGTCGTTCGCTATATCTGTCATAAAGTTGGGGTTATGAGCTATTTACGTGTTTGAGTGTTCATTGAAATGTGTTGTTTATGTTGTTATTATGCTGAAAAAGTGAAAAGTGAATGACTATTAATAATAAGGTAACTCTTTATTCATAATAATTCATATAAATATGAGCCAGTTCAATAGAATCGACGCGGTAAACCTTATAGTTTTAACAGTTCAAAGGTAAACAACGTTTTATCGAAAGGACCAGGCAGTTTTATTAGTATAATACCCAATGATTGGCTAGAAAACCATAGAATAACCCGCTACTATTGGTTGAAATGCCAAAAACGTCATGCGTGAAAAAAAAACAGGAAACCACCCTCTCCACCTTAACCCCCCTTTTTTTTTTATTTTAAAATCCTTTTTTTTCCCCCCCTCCTTTTTTTTTTTTTTTTTTTTTTCAATTTTTTTTTTTTTTTTTTCTTTTTTTATTTTTTTTTTTTTTTTTTTATTTTGACAAGTGAAAAAAATAATCGACATTAATTTCTCTCTGAATCTTACATGAGTTATCTTCGCCATCATTATTGAAATACATCAATCGACGATTGTCCCAAAACTCTCCCAATAGCATTATCATTGGCTACTCCCCAGTGATTAAAACAATACAACACAACTGAGTCCCATCTATCTTGGAGACATTTCCATCTGAATAATAGAACGAAACGAGATAGCTAATAGTTCCGATGAACTTTCACTCAAGAAATTGTTTTCCAAGAAGGACTGTAGTTTCGATATACCATTCCACCCAAACGGTGAGCAATTTATCGATGTCATTGTCAAACTCCCCTAGGAGATACCCGTATTCAACTTCCAGAGAGCTAAATATTTAAGTTTGGATGTAACTAAATTGGATGAAAATCTGAAACGCAAATCGATCTCTGGATCCGAACAAAGTTTTTTGTCGCTGAAACTTTGAACTGTATGTGTATTCAAGGAAGATAGAATTCTCCAACTTCGAAACTTTCGTCCCATGTACTCTGTTCATTTTGATATTGATATATTCTTTAATGGGGAACAACTTCGGTGATTCGATTTTGTTTGAGTTTGGTTTTATTGCAGGAGAGTGGAATGTGGATGAGAATTGTCACAAATTGTGTATAAACTGATAATTTTTAGTAGGAACAGCAGCAAACGGAAGAACAATAGATCCCAAGTTTGGTCAACGACAGCTGAAAGACAAAATTAGGAGGCTCCTGTTCATGCTGATTCGGGTGTTATATATCCCAGGCATTTTTTTTTCTAGTTTTATGGTTTATTACTACGATCTGGAAACATTTGAAATTGATATTGAATTCTGTACACTCGACCGATAGCAAGAAATAGCAGTGGCAGGAAACTATAATTGTAGGAATCTGGTTTCTTCATGCTGTCTAAACACATTTGAATCTCAAAGAGTTCATTCGATTCTGATGAAAAATCGCACCGGGCTACCCCTGTTGATTGACAGGATGCTGTGTCAAATCTCAGATTTTTCACAGATTTTCTGGAAACCTTTATAGACTAGGACTGTTCATGCTGAATAGGGTGTAATTTATCCCAGGTTTTTTTTTGTAGTTTTATAGTTTAGTACCACGAACTGAAAACATTTGAAATTGATATTGAAATCTGAACACTCGGCCGATAGCAAGAAATAGCAGTGGCAGGAAAATATAGTTGTAGGAACATGGTTTCATCATGCTGTCTAAGGACATTTGAATCTCAAAGAGTTCATGTAATTCTGATAAAAAAATCGCACCGGGCTACCCCTGTTGATTGAGAGGATGCTATGTCAAATCTCAGATTTTTTACAGATTTTCTAAAAACCCTCATAGACGAGGATTATTCATGCTGAATCGGGTGTAATATATCCCAGGTATTTTTTTGTAGTTTTATGGTTTAGTACCACGAACTGAAAACATCTGAAATCGATATTGAATTCTGTACACTCGACCGATAGCAAGAAATAGCAGTGGCAGGAAACTATAGTTGTAGGAACCTGGTTTCATCATGCTGTCTAAGGACATTTGAATCTCAAAGAGTTCATCTAATTCTGATAAAGAAATCGCACCGGGCTACCCCTGTTGATTGACAGGATGCTATGTCAAATCTCAGATTTTTCACAGATTTTCTGGAAACCTTTATAGGCGAGGATTGTTCATGCTGAATCGGGTGTCATATATCCCAGGTATTTTTTTGTAGTTTTACGGTTTAGTACCACGAACTGGAAACATTTGAAATTGATAATGAATTCTTTACACTCGACCGATAGCAAGGAATAGCAATGGCAGGAAACTAAAATTGCAGAAATCTGGTTTCATCATGCTGTCTAAGACATTTGCATCTGAAAGGGTTCATTTGATTGCGATAAAAAATCGCACCGGGCTACCCCTGTTGGTTGACAAGATGCTATCTCGAATCTCAGATTTTTTATAGATCTCCTGAAAACCTTAATAAAAGAGGAGTATTTGTGATAACTTTCGAAAACGGTGTCAGATTTGTTTTCAGATACGTCAACAAAGCAAGTATTATTTGAAATATTTTGGTTCTTGTGTTTTTGTAATAGAACTTGTTTCATTCAGATGACACTGCCTTTGATTAAAGTAGTTTTTGGGGTGGATTGGCAATCTCCCCTTTACACTTGTAAAAATTTCAATATTGATTCCTGATTTCTTCATATTTTGGTTAGATGCTAACCCGAAAAACAGCATCCCAAACACGGAGTATTATGTATTACAGATTACATGGAGAATTTTTTCGCTTATCGAGTCTTCTATTTTTGGCTTTGCTGCTAGTGTTTCAATTGTCATGTTGTTTTTACCCAATTTGTAATTTGAACTGATAACGTATTATCATCGCATCTTTCTGAATGAACCAGCATTGGAGAAACTCCATCATGATCTGTCAGAAGTTGTAGTTCTCCCACCAAATCTATCAGGAAGTCTATTCAGGGTTTGCTAATGTTTTGACTTAGGGCTTACTCCCCATTAAAATATTGATCTTTTGTTTATATTTTTTATATTCTGACATTTTTCATACTATTGCAATGCAGAATCACTTGGAAGTATTCATGAAATTTAGTGTGGTACGTGAAAACCGTCTTCTCAATAATTCGAATGAAATGTTCATGTTATCCCAGCTATGCTATATGATGTATTCGAGAATTTATTCAAAACAGGCTTCGATACGAAGATAGTCTATGGTATTCAACTGGTGCCTAGTCACAACTCTTGACTTTTTGGGGAAAAAAACGAGCTATCAACGAATCCTTAATATCATTGTCAGTATAATGTGTCGAAAAGATGTCTTTTCAATGTGTGCATACCTTCGTGAAGTCGTATATTGTCGAAGAGTTCCTAGTTATCCGAAATAACTGAAAAAAGTGCAATCATTTCTTGAGAGCACTCTTTGCCACTCTGTTTTGGTCTCTTTCAGGAATTATTATATTCGATAAATGCTATTGAATGTTTTGTTTCAAAAACACAATCCTTCATCGCCAGATTAAACTCGAAATATCCACCAGAATACAAGACTGTCGCCTTCAAATAACACATATAAAATTTTTTGTTATCGTTATCGATGACATAGAACAGTTTTTGAATTGCTAGAAATTCATTCCTACCATATTTATGACTCAATACCTCGAAATAAATTCTAGGTTAAAATCAGGGGTTTTTTCAGATGAGTTTTTTCAGAATACTATTTGAATGTCATTATTTTGTGGTGAGTAGAATCTTTTTTCTAGTTGTTTGGATTCTCAACGTACCGCAATCTGAAAATAGAAGAATTCATATTGGAATGTATACCAGTGCAGAAGGGCATATTTTCAATCTGCTGCGATGCTTCCAAAATAGTTTAATGTTACACGTTCAACTAGTCTGCACCTTTTCGTATACCTGAAATTTGACTGTCAAAAAATACAAGAACTAATATTTATCGTTGACGTTTCGGGGACCAGAAATTTGAGTTTTGACATATGTTTTTTGAATGTGGCAGCAAGGTGCGATCCATATCAACCGAAGTGTTTGAGATGCAAGCATGATAAAAGCAGATTCCTTTATTGCTCTCTCTTGCTATCATTACTATCATATCATTCAATTGTATGATCTACATTAGCATTGACAATGTGTCCTGATGATTTGAAACCATTAATCTGTCTGTTCTTGTTGTACATCTTGTGTTCACTCGTTCGCACTTCTAAAGATCTGGACGTTTCACCGATATATATTTGACCGCACGAAAAAAAGATATTCTAATATTCACTCTCATTTCTTCAGATTCTTCCAGAAGTTATTCGCATAATTTTTCTCGAATTGGAACAAAAGAGAACTTACCAGAATATCAAGATAGTCAATACCATAGGAAAAGGAGTAGTGAAATGAAGATAACTAGCTTTCGTTCTCAATAAAAACTTTCGAGACCTCTCCATTGCTCATCAATAGAATGTCGAAATTCCCACCCGACAAAGTTCAAACTGTATCAAGTTGCAAGGTACTTACCCAGCTGCAGACTATATATAACTCAACAATGAACGTACACTACTCCTATTTTCATCCTCTGAATTATGTCCCAATTTCTGAGAAATTCACAAACTCCAGCAACGGTAAATGTTCAAGTTGGTCTTTGGTGTATATTCACGACTCCAAGTGATCTATTATTAAAATGCCAGTTCCCAAACTACCTAGTGTGGAGTAAATTATTCATTTCGCAATTTATCGCGCTGAAGTAGGATATAGTGGTAGTTTCAGATAAAGATTTTTATGGGGGCGAAAAATACACAGAATTAGGCGTCAATATTAGAGCAAGCTCTTATCTCGGGGTTTGCCGAGAACAATCAATAATGAAGTGCCTCTGGGGACGGTATATTTGCAATTTTAAAAATCTAATTTACTGCCGTTGTGGAATTCTTTCCATCCTATCGTGAATAATAAATCGCTCATAAAAGATATCGGAAGGCACTTCTTCTTTGGTGATTAAAATGGTCTGCGAAGTAATATATTTTTTTTCTTTTTCATATTTCATTCATGTTTTATGATCATTTTGATATATCTGAATAGAAATATGATATGAGAAATTACGAAACACGTTTAATTTTTTATTGTATTTTCGAAAAAATTTCTTATTGTGCCTCTAATTCGACTCATTTATTCAAAAACACAATACAATAATGGATAAAATCTGTCAAAAATCTGTCAAAATCAGTACAAATATTCAAATACTTCTCTTACTGGTATTCACTTTGTAGATTTCTTTTTTTTTATATTTCATGTTGGTGTTTCATGACAACTCGTCCAACAAAAATCGGCAATTATTGCTTCTGACCATTTTTCGTTGTAGCGCCTCTCTAGGTGCAATATATTTTGATGAAATCTTTCACTATGTTCATCGAACATATTTAAGAACTTGAAAATGATATTTACTTTCAAAACCAGAATAATGTTCTCATACTCCAGTCTGACGGTGAAAAAAGTGTAAACTGTGTATTTATCCCATACAGCACAGATTCTTATGAAAATTTGGATATAGGTTATCCTTACCCTCTATTCCAAAATCTACCCCGTGCCGAGGGTTGCTTTCTCCCTGGGGGTGGATGCCACCCCTTCTTGGGGGTGAAATTTTTTTTATTGGAAATAAGTGCGGAAATCAATAGATTGACTTATTCCAAGCACTTTTTGTACAATGAAGTTTTTTCTGAAAAGCAATACTTTTCGACTTATTCGCGAGTGAAATTGTCGGTTTTCAGATCTGAGGTTTTCAGGCAAAAAAAACACGTTTTCGGATCCTTTTTCGCGAATAACTGGAAAAATAGGCATCTAATCGAAAAACCTGTGGAAAGCAAAATTATAGCTTTTGAAAAACCAAAGGCGATCGTTCATTTGTGATGTATGCAAACCCACTACAAACTGAATAATTGCTTGTTGAAAGTTGATTGGAATTTTCAAACGCCAAAATGGAAAGTTTCTACGTGCAATAACCGAAAACCAATGCATTTTTCGGGAAAAACTAATTGAACCTTTTCTGAAGTCCATAAAAAATCCTTCATTATTGTTAGTCATAAAAGTTTCTAGCATCAAAATTGAACGAGGTATGAAGGAAATAATGTTGAATCCTATTTTTTCGTTGAAACTTAATTGTGAATAACTCATCCCCTCTTCCCCCCCCTTTGAAGAAAATCGTTGTTACTCCATAATTCATTTCATTTATGTTCTTTCAATGAGTTCTGAGTTTTTCATCAATTGAAAGTACGTAGGTTTGGAAAAAATTGAGATTGAACAGAAAAAATCATATACGTAATTCAGCAAAAAATCACAATTTTTTCGAAATAACTCGAAAAGTATTGATCACATGCAAAATTTTCTGGAGTACAAAATTGAAGGCTATTCTTCGCTGGAAATTTCGGTGTTTCATTTTTTTCTGCAGGATGAAAATAGAGTAAGATATGGCTAGTTAAATATTGTGAGGGTTCGCGCAGAGTACCTTTTTATGAGCCTTTTCAGAAATATAATCTGAAACAAAAAATAATGTGAATGAGCTTATAGCTCTTGAAAAAAGCTGCAAAATACTTTTTTGGTGAATTTGATTGCTTGAAGACTAAGCGAGTTATGGGAAAAAAAACAAAAACAATTTTTGTAGAAATTAGAGTAGGCACATTAGTATATTGAAGAATACACATAGTAACTATATTTTAGGCCTAGTGGAACTGTATGTACATTATATATGGATATATACATATAGTTCCACTAGGCAACGATTTTTTCCAAAGGGGGGGAGAGAAGATGAGTTACAATTTTTTTCAAACGAAAAAATAGGATTCAACATTATTTCCTTCATAGCTCGGTCAGTTTTGATGCTAGAAACTTTTATAAATAACAAAAATAAAGTATTTTTGAATGACTTCAAAAAAGGTCCAATTAGTTTTTTCTGAAAAATGCATCGGTTTTTGGTTATTGTACGTAGAAACTTTCCATTTTGGCGTTTGAAAATACCAATCAACATTCAACAAGCAATTATTCAGTTTGTAGTGGGTTCGCATACATCACAAATGAATAATCGCCTTTGTTTTTTCAAAAGCTATAATTTTGCTCTTCGTAGGTGTTCCGATAAGATGCATTATTTTCCAGTTATTCGCGGAAAAGGATCTGAAAACGTGTTTTTTTTTCGCCTGAAAACCGACAATTTCACTCGCAAATGAGTCGAAAATTATTGCTCTTCAGAAAAAACTTCATTGAAAAAAAATTGCTTAGAATTAGTCAATCTATTGATTTCCGCACTTATTTCCAATAAAAAATTCTTCACCCCACAAGAAGGGGTGGCATCCACCCCCAGGGAGAAAGCAACCATCGGCACAGGGTAGATTTTGAAAAAGAGGGTATGCAGATCCTGATTCCAAATTTTCATGCGAATTGGTGCTGTATGGGATAAATACACAGGAAAATGGTCATAAACTGGACTATCATTATCTGATTTTATTTTGCTCTATAGTTGTAAAAACAAATATTCGTTATATAAATATATATCCGTGAGAATGTGAGAGTCTTCATGCAATATATATATATATATATATATATATATATATATACATATATTTGCCATCTTTCAGGTGATGTCTAGAGTTTCGATCTCCGAACTCGACTAATTCATTCGAGTTCTGCTTCTCAATATATAGGGGTGTTCATCGATGGTATCCCTGATCTGGGCCCATCTTTCTTTCTTCGTTGGTCCGACTGCATTTGTCATTATATCTGGGCAATTACATGGTAAGGTCCGACCTTGTTCTTGTGGTGTGATTTGCTTGGTTTTGTTGAGTGATAAGAGGGATTTTCACGTTTTTGGTAATCTTTGCGCGTCATCTCTCTTGTTCATACTACTCGGTCGTTTCTTAATTTCGATAGACTCTTTGATTGTTCGAGAGTAGAAGTTTTCATTGGTCGCTAGTGTGTTTGTGTTCTCGAAATTGATGTTATGTCCTGTCTCCAATACGTGTTGGAAGATGGAAGATGTGGTGACTTTTCCTTTCACTGATAGCTCATGTTCATCCTTGCGTACGTTGATCCGTCTGTTGGTCTGGCCGATGTACGACTTGTTGCAGTCTCGACATGGTACTTCGTAAACTCCCTGGGACTCCAGTGGTATCTGGTTCTTCGGATTACGGAGTATTTTTCTCATTGTGCATTCTGGTACTAACGAAGTAGCTTCATCGTGTTTGCGGGGAATTCTGCTGATTTCATCTGTGGTTCCTTTTATGTATGGTAGTCTGGTTGTTATGACCGGTGTTTCTGGGGTTTTCTGCTTTCACTTCACTATACAACTTTTCAACATACTGCACGCTAGCATTGGTGTTTACACACCGTCAGGTGATATCATTCATTCTCTTTCTGATAATACAAATCGTTTTTGTGGATGTATATATGACCTTAGTTGTATAAAAAATCGTTGAAGCTACAACGACGTGCATAAAATACATACTATTGAGCTACTGGGAAAAATCATTAAGAAAAATACATACGTAATAGTAAAAAATGAAAAGCAAGTGTTATTAGCTCTGGAGAATAACGATGAGTGTGTTAATTGTTTGAAATGGAAGATTGTGATTCCAGTTGACCATATGCATCTATTTTTGGTTACACATGTTTTTATAGTTTGATAGTTGGCATAATTGAAATACTCATACAATAACCGAAATGCAGGATAGATGTCGCTACCTCAAATATCTAGAATTTTGACACATTTGAATTTTTGGCATATAGTATTTGTTTTACTTGAGCTACACTACGAAACACGTCTTCCGTCAATTATGTTTGAATTTTTGCAAAATTTGAAGTAGATTGGACCAAAATCGACCTTGTTTTCACACCGATCAACGGTTTAGGTTATGCATTGATCCGTCAGTCACTTATTCAGCACAAAGCATTTTATATTTATAGATTAACAAAAAAACCTTCGTAGTGGTTCAAATGGGGAAGCTCCCTGAATGGTACCACTGACTTTCTGTAGAAATAATAGAGATCAACATTTTTGGTGAACATTATATTCGTCTATACCAAACCGTTTAGTCAGCGCACACCGTTAAAGCATAATATCTTGCAAGTTTTCACCGACTTGATTTTCATATACCATCATTTCTCACCGAATTGTTCGTTCAATAATAATTAAATATAGCCTATATTACTCCTGAGTGTAGCTTCCTGTTAGTGAAGAAACGAAACTATAATCTTAGTAAAGATGTCAATAAAATAGGCCAGGAACTTTTTAGAAGGCTAATATTCGAAGTATTCGAGACTGTCTACCAACATTGCAGAAGGGTCAACCGGTACTGATTCTGATAGATTCATACTAGACGGAGAGCCAGAGCCCAAAAAATTCTCTGAATTTACTAAGCCTGGTTTTTTTATGGCTTATTGCAGTGGTTGTGTACACAAACATACTGCGGTCAGTCAGGCGAAACTGTGAACAGGTGTCTCAGGTACGCTATCGAACCTGCCGTATCTGCCGAGGTAATAAAACGAATTTAATAAAGCTGAAAATCGTTATACAGATTGTATATTGCATATACACAAAAGGTACGACAGTCAGTCAGCTGAATATGGGGACGGAGCTGGTCAGTCGGTCGCAATGTATGTACAAAAAATAAATACGGTGCAATTAATTTACTACACTTCACAATTTTTGTGAGGGTATTAAATGCTATATGGAACATAAAAAATATTATCAGTTATCGATTTTGCGGGACAACGCCCGTCAGTCAGCAAAAATAGAAATGAAAATTTCGCGCGGGCTTGGCATCGCAGGTGGCGGTTTGCTTTTTTCTTTATTATTTGATAAACGAAATAAGTAAGTAGGCTATTTAGTAATAATAAAATAACAATATAAAACAGTTATTATACTTTTAGATAATATTTATCACAACTAATATTTGCTCAATTTACTCATCAAATTCTTGCTCCGAATCATCAAATTCATTCATTTCGCTCTCACGATCAGAATTGTCAAGCTCTGTCGTTTCCGATTGAGTTTCGGGTTGGGAATCTGAAAAATCAATATGATTACTGTTATTATAAACAATAAAAAAATTACTTTTTACATTAAATATGAAGCATTGAACTTTGCCCACACTATTATTTTCATACCTGAATTTTCCTCAGGAGATTGAATGACGACATCTTTGACGAATTGTGGTAATTGATCGCCTTGGAACCAAATAAAATTCATATTAATTGTTGTTTATTTTCCACCCGTGATCGGTTGGAGACATTTCTGTCGTTACTTTTCGATGTGCATTTCGCCAAATGTTCGCAATGTAGCTCGCTCTTAAAAATTGTTGCATCAATTCTGATTCACATGGTGGCATACTGGATCCACCAACAATCTTTTACTGGATGCGACTTCAACCCGATATTTTACAGAAAAGGTACGAAAAGGCCTCTTCAATTGATTCGCCGGAGCGCAGATTTTCAAAAAGCCTTCGCCGATCTCGGGTACATAAGCGACAACAACAGAAGTGACGTGTTCGAAAAAATACAATTTGTTTGCCAGTTATACAGCATGAAAAAATTAAAATCAGTGAACAAGGCACGATTCGTTTTGTTTTCAAAAACGTATAAATGTTCTATAAACACCAAAGATTCGTTAAAAAAAAAGGAAAAAATGTTGATGGATCAAGTATGCCACCATGTGAATCAGAATTAATGCAACAATTTTTAAAAGCGAGCTACATTGCGAACATTTGGCGAAATGCACATCGAAAAGTAACGACAGAACTGTCTCCAACCGATCACGGGTGGAAAATAAACAACAATAAATATGAATTTTATTTGGTTCCAAGGCGATCAATTACCACAATTCGTCAAAGATGTCGTCATTCAATCTCCTCAGGAAAATTCAGGTATGAAAATAATAGTGTGGGCAAAGTTCAATGCTTCATATTTGATGTGAAAAATTAATTTTTTATTGTTTATAATAACAGTAATTATATTGATTTTTCAGATTCTCAACCCGCAACTCAATCGGAAACGACAGAGCTTGACAATTCTGATCGTGAGAGCGAAATGAATGAATTGGATAATTCGGAGCAAGAATTTTGATGAGTAAATTGAGAAAATATTAGTTGTGATAAATATTATCTAGAAGTATAATAACTGTTATATATTGTTATATTATTATTACTAAATGGCCTACTTACTTATTTCGTTTATCAAATAATAAAAAAGAAAGCAAACCGCCACCTGCGATGCCAAGCCCGCGCGAAATTTTCATTTCTATTTTTGCTGACTGTCGGGCGTTGTCCCGCAAAATCGATAACTGATAATTTTTTTTATGTTTCGTATAGCATTAGAAATTTTTGGGTTCTGGCTCTTGGTCTATACGGCTTGTGTCTCCTTTATATCAAGAGAAAAATGATCAAAAGCAAGTTGAATGATCAAAGATCACTGACAGAGACATACTCGGTGTGAGATTGAAAAATGTCACTCTGGTATATACTCTGATATGATATGTATCACCTTGTATAGTGAAAATCTAATCAGATACCACAAGTTTTATAAGAAAAATTGACCTGTTCTAAGCTTGCCCCGAAACAATATCATTTTAAAACTATGAATTGTATGCGTTTCTTTCGTAATACGCTATATATTCCAAAGAAATCTCTTGAAATCGTGCCGTCCTACTACCCATCCTGTAGGGGATAGGGTATTATATTGTAAACCCCGAAATCATACAGGGGAAATGTCTGTAAGCCAATTGCTTTCGCTCGACGTCTGCAGACAGTGGAAAGAATTTTGTAAGGAGCGGAACAAAATTAGATTTCTTTCTTCGGAACGCGGCGTTCTTCAATTCAATTATAAGTTGGCCACAGGCGAAAAAGGTCGGCATCCTGGAAGTTTACGCTTCTTCATAAATATTTTCCGATTCGGGAAATGTTTATAACGGCTAAATTGGAAAAAGCTGCTCGGCAATTCTACATATCCGCCTCCCCTGCAACCATCCACTTTTACTTTCACTTAAAAGCAAACAAACTTGTATTACCTTAGAGGATATGGCGTATCTCCGTGTGTTATGAATAATTTATCTCCTAGCCCTGGAGAATTCACGTATCAGACATACAGTGGAGGCTTTTGTGCGACGCGCCATTATAAGGTTTTGTAATCGCGAAAAGAAGGACGGATTCCAGATAAAAAGCTCATCCAATAAAACTCATATGAGAACTAAATAGCCAGATAAACATTTCACATTCTCAGCAAATGTGCTGTACAAATGAGTTATCATCACAAGAAACTTCGATAGAATAAAACAGACCATTACCAAAAGAAGAAAAAAATGCAGGCTAGAAAAACTGAGAAGTCGGCTGTGGCGAAACACTTACTCAGTGAGGGGAACCACAGCCCAACTAACATTTTAGTTATAATTACGTTAATCATACCTTCGATCAGGTCGGCGACCTTTCTGAAAGAAGACTAGGTTACGTAATTTTTATGTGGGGAAAAAATTTGAAGTAATTTGGACGTCGAAAATTGGAATATTTGAACATTTAGTATACTAGGTTGAGGGGAAAAAATAAGTAATTTTGACATGAAATTGGTCAGAAATAAGTAAATATCAAGCTCAAATCAACCTTTCTGTTACTAATTATTCCCTTGGACAAATGAGTAAACAAAAAGAGGTTTCTTTATATAGTACAGGTAATAGGGAGCCAGCTACTCGTGTCCATAATGCATAATTAGGCAGGAGTTATTTTATTTCATAGATAGTTGCAGTCTGACGTACTTAACCTAAAAACACAAAAATGGCGAACGGAAGTGCCGCCATTTTGTGAAAAACCATTTGGGCCTATATCTCCGTAACCGTGCACTTTAGGCCCACAATTATAAGGAGCTTTTTTATAGATAATTGAATTTCCTATCTTTTTCATCCAACAATTTTTTTCATGGAAATTAGGTCAATTCACTCTCGAACTATTCATTATCAGTCGTTTATTGAACATTGTTTCTTATGAGGTGAACGGAAGGTGGAATTATGCAACATCAGCGTTCATTTCCATTTCTACTCCCACTCCATATTTTTTTTCAGGGTAATACCATTATCCCATATGAAATTTCTATATGAACTACGCATGCGTATCGATCGACAAAATCAATGTGATTAGGCACAGGGAGAATGCTTTTGAATTAGTCTCCCTTCATCATAGATAGAGAGCAAACCGTACCACACATCTATGGCCCATCTATATGAAATATTTGGTATCATTCATTCACTTATCACGCAAACATACAATCTCAAATATCCTCAACCTAACACATGAATAAAGGATTAAATACTGGGCAGAAATGGTGAAATAATGCAACAGCGAAGAATATGAGGGTTAATGGACTAACACCAGACAGAAAACAACTACTTCTCTGGCTATTGCTACGAGTGCAGGGTTCTTCAACGAAACAAATTCTTGCATGAGCTTCTGGCGATACTTAATTACTGTAATTAATTTTCAACTAATGGGACTGACACACCAACAGACCGATTTCAGTATCACTACTTTGGTTTTCGGGTTTGAAAGCCGTCGTTTTTTGGTTTCGTTGGCGCGAGTGGCTAGCTTTTTCAGAGGCTCATACATCTTGAGTTAAACTCCGATGACTGTCAATGGCCTTCGAACCCGAAGCAAAGTAGTGATATCTTCTTCTCCTGTTGAATCGAGAAGAAATATCTCTCCATCCTGGGGAAGAAAAGTTCCATTCTTCTTCCTTGTTTGGTAGACAAAAATGAAGTTTTCTAGGTAGACAGTGCAAAAAGTATGATTCCTGGGAATGACAAAAATAGATAGTACATCGTTATTATCTGGGCCTTTGGCTCTGGAGCAAGAGAACGGACAATGGCTCCTTTAAAGCACATCACACTCCATTGGCGTCGCACTCGATCACCCCGGAACCTCGACCATCACGGGAAAAATTATTATTCTTTGAAAGTTCCTCTGCGCTTGTCCCTAACATAGGTAAGAACAATCAGCGACTACGGAGATTGTATCTTGGTAATTTATGTAGGAAACAGAAGGCAAAGATTATTTTCCTAGTCATGTGTTTTCTTATATATTTCTTTCGGATGTCGTAGCTTCAAGTGTACATTTTCTTGATCACTTGAACATAATGCCAGAAGATGGGAATCGATTCAGAAACAGACGTGAAATATTTTATGAATTTCGTAGATCATTCATATTTTCATGAATATTTTCAGGATTGAACTTTTATTATCCGTATAAAATTCTATTTTCAATACTGCTTTGAGGCTTCACTAGCTTTCTGTTAACATTTTAGTCAAATCATTGTGTCAAATTGACAAATATCTGGACCTACTTTACCTATCAGAGTAGATAACTTTGTCAGGGTAAAGGATGGTTTATAGAGATATAGTGAGTCAGTCATATGGAATTATCATTTGAAGGAATGGATACGGCGGGTAGATGACGTGTTGAAATCATTTCTTACATTTTTCTACAAGCGTCGTAGCTTGAATTCCATATTTTCTTAATTACTAATACATAATGCCAGAAGATGGCAATAGATTCAAAAACGGAAGTGGCATTTTTCGTCAATGTTGTAGATCATTTATGTTCTAGAGATTATTCAAATGCCTAAACTTTCATTTCCCTCATAAACTTCCATCGTCAACTCTATTTTGGAAGCTTCATTATCTTTCCCCCAACATTTCAGTCAAACTGACAGACAGAACTCTGCACCAATTTTTCCCTTCAGAGTAGGAAATTTTCTTTTGTATCGTCGAGTAAACGGAAATATGGACATTATACAGTAGATGGCGTAACGAAAACGATTCAAGTAGGGTCACTGGATCTAGTAAGCTTCGCTTACTCGGGTACGGACATTGGGTGGAGCTAATCGGAACGATTACCCAAAAATTGACCAATTGCATTGCACTGTAATTTGTTTAAACAAATTAAAAAAGAAGAAGACAAACTGTCATTTTTCAAATTGACTTGACATTGACATTTTGATGCTCGATACAAAATGTAAACAATCACAAGGATGACAAAGTTTTTCGACTGAAATTTTGAAACTTCAAGAATGTTCGATTTATAAAGATATACAGATGAAAGTCTAATTCAACACAGGTAAAAAATGTTAATGAACTAGGATGTCCTCTCTTTTAGGGCTACCTACGCTGACAACTGATTTAATAATTTGTATGTTTGATACTTCGGAAATGAAGACTATTTCAATCACGTTACTGGGATTAACAGTAGATTTATACAACAGTTTCAAGTAAGATGGTCATCTTTCTGAATAATAATTGTTCATATGGAATAGTAATGTTGAACTTCTTATAGTGAATGCTCACTTCGTAAAATTGTGTATTTGGTGATTTTTTCTCAGAATTTCTCATTTGATGAAATAACTTCTACCCAAGTCCCAAGTAAACATCGAGAAAGGTCTATTTTATTCAAGGTGAAGTTTGTTTTCATTCGCGTTCTATACAAAACTATATTCGGTGATAATCTAGTAAATAACTCACCACTAGGAATGGAAAATAGTTTGTGACTTTTGTCATTGTTTTTACAGTTTTTAACTGAACAAATTTTTATTTCAAAATTTTGAATTCCAAATCAGAATGAAGAATATTGTGTAAGTTGAACTCTGTTGAACTTTAAACTCGACAAGCAACAAACATACACGAACAAGAAAGGCGAGTTCTGATGTCAGATTCTATTTCACGAATTCGATTGTCGAATTGTTTAGAATATGCATATATTCTCAGTACAGCGCCTGGTACTGTCACAGTCTGAGCTACTCGACAATCGAGTTCGTGAAATAGAATCTGGCCTCTGAAATCCAACATCCAACAGTAACTTCCGTCAGTTCTATCACCGATGCCTCTCTCTCTCTCTCTGTTTGTCGTTCGTCACAAACAGAGAGAGAGAGAGAGGCATCAGTGACAGAACTGATGGAATTTACTGTTAAATTTCAGAACTCGCCTGAACTCAAACACTTCTTCTCATATTCTCCGAATTCGTATAAACAAATTATCCTACATTGCGATTGGCCGATTTTTGGGTATCTTCTGGGATTGGCCAATTTACAACAATTTTCGCCTGGGCCTCGCCCATTGTCCGTACCCGAGTAAGCGAAGCTTACTAGATCCAGTGACCCTAGATTCAAGTCCTTTATACACGAGCATTGAATAACTATATCTCAATAAACAATGGTACAAGTAAATATCGACATTATAAGGTAAATGGCGCCACAAAAACTCCTCAAATACTGTCAAACGTAAGTATAAATATAATCAAATAAACTTTAGGGGCAGGGGGTTGAAACCAAGAAAATATGAAAAAAAACTGAGCTCTATACTTTGACGAAAGTGGGGTACTATTTTATACACCTTTGCTACCTGGTATCTGACCAACTAACCATCATACAAACTTCATAATCACCCTCAGATTTTATAAAATAACGAAGGTCTGGCGGTCGCGGGATTTTGCTCTATAACACTCCATTGGCGTCGCACTCGATCCCCCTGGAACCCCAACGATCACGAGGGAAATGATTTTTTTTGTTGCTTCCACGTCATCGCCGCAGTCAGGTGAAGCGGCCCACTAACTAGAATCGGCCAGTAAACGATCCATTCAGAGGCGCGACCCTCGCAATCCATTTGTCACCTCGAACAATCAGATTTCAACGACCGGCTACAATGAGGTCGGTCGGTTCGAGCTCGTCAATAAAACAAGATAAACAGTATATACCTATGAGAAATTACCCTCGCTGTGATTAAACGACCTTAAGCATCCGAGCGAAACCCTGTAAGAGCATCGCCCGCTTCCCTCGTGTCAGGTGTCAGGGGCGTCCTCTGGGTGGAGGGTGGGGGTTGTGACACCCCATTGTGTCCGGTGAGCGGATGACGTATCGTCCACTGTAGGTGGTTTGTACACAAAATCATAATGCATTTGTTTGAATGTGGTAAAAGATTCCCCCTGTTGAGGTTTCAACTTCCATCATCTATATCTGGTTAGGCAATTATTGCGAGTGTGTCATCAACAGCTGACAGTATAAAATACATACTCTTGATATGGCGAAAAGGTTCTTGTGGTTTGAAGTCATTTCACATTCGATAACAAAAATTCTGCTGGCATACTGCATTATTTCATGATTAGTACAAATTATGAAACTCTGTCCTGACCCCACTGTATATAAAAACATTCGACGTAGTCGATGAGCATATTTGAAGACTGGCGTTAAGTCAAATCATCTTTCGAACAATTCGTTCAGGCCAGTCTCAAATTACCTACACAGTAGGTTTCGGCTGGCACCTGTCAGAAAACAACTACTCCCCTGGCTCTTACCACGAAGGAAATTGAATTATATCCGACCAGTGCCAGTGCAGGTTTCTTCACAGAAGTAAATCCTGCATTTGCTCTCGTCGATACAAATGAAGGAATTGATTTCCAATTATAGGGACGGACACACTTGCAGACCGGTTTCGGGCTATTTGACCACCTTGTCAGTGCAAGGCAGTGATCATCAACATAAAGTCGAGGGTATTGAGGGTATTGAATTATATGACTATGTCGAATGTTTTATCATTTTCTCGGAAGGAGGAATGGGCAAATTCGGTTTGTTTTTGGAATACCTTGTCCATGAGTAGATGTCGCAATGACTTCGTGTTGTTTAGGGTCACTGGATCTAGTAAGCTTCCAATCCCAGAAGATACCCAAAAATCGGCCAATCGCACTGTAGGATAATTTGTTTATACGAATTCGGAGAATATGAGAAGAAGAAGTGTTTGAGTTCAGGCGAGTTCTGAAATTCAACAGTAAATTCCATCAGTTCTGTCACTGATGCCTCTCTTTCTCTGTTTGTGACGAACGACAAACAGAGAGAGAGGCATCGGTGATAGAACTGACGGAAGTTACTGTTGAATTTCAGAACTCGCCTTTCGTGTTCGTGTATGCTTGTTGAGCAAAAATAATTAACGTGGTCTGTGTTGTTCAGGTAGAGGCACAGGGTAGAGGCTATTTTAAATTCCCGACCTTTAACTCCATTATCCAACGATCCTTGTGATCTCATCCCATTAACCCTATCCCATTTCCTTATCGGAGACGTACTCACTTCCATACCACAGTTGGATATTCAAGGTGTGATTTCAAATCGACTATCTCACTTTCAACAACTTCAACAAAAAATACAGCATTTTTGGAAGCGTTGGGGCAACGAATATTTGTCAACGCTACAGCAACGATCCAAGTGGAAAACCGATCGAAGTCTTGATATGAAAGTTGGTGATATGGTCCTACTAAAAGGTGAAAATACTCCTCCAATAAATTGGCCTTTAGGACGGATTTTGAAACTTCATCTCGGCGCAGACCAGTTGGTTCGTGTAGCATCTATCAAGACTGCCTATCAATGTTAATGCATCATGAACAATAAATTTATTTTCTTCTTGAAACGCTCAGTCTTTCATTTCTTGAATATATGTTTATGAAAAGTGAATTGAAGTTTGAATTCGAAAAC
>JAVJAQ010003524.1:166748-227593 GCA_032362365.1 Zygogramma bicolorata
TTCTGAATGGTCATCAATTGTTCCACCTTTCTCAGTATCAAGACGAATGGCTCAACGAGTGCAGAATTTCCACCCCTCTGTTGTAACTTGGATACCTGTTGAATCCTCTTGTTTGAAGTTCTTTTTTCAATAGAACAGCTGAGCTTTGGAACTGTCCACTGGTAGAGGCTTGAAAACTTCAAAAATTCAAAGTTATTGTTAATTCGTATCTCCTGCCCCTTGTTTCACGCGGTGTTCTTTGAACATTACAGGGCCTCCCTTTCGTGTGGGTCTGTGTGTAAAAAAATTATAGCCTCATTGGAAAACACGGTAATATTTATTATATTCTGAAAAAACATTCACACATTCCAAGAAAAAAACAATTTGAGAAGTATTCTGACAGTTTGATGTGAGAGTTTTCAATATTCATCATCTCATTAAAGACTGAATTATGAGTTACTCTCGAATTATCTATATACTGTATCAAAACGTGTTCATAATGACCAGATTCACATTTAGACGGTCAGTTTACTAGAATTCATGATTTCAGCTATGCCGAGTCAATAAATAATTTGATCAATGTGCTTACAGTGGATGAATTGGTGGATTCGAAAGCACATATTCAATAGAGGCAAATTATTCAACCCAATTTGATCATTCATCAGATGTTAGCATTCTTTCCTATCCATTGATTTCTCTATTCGTAGTTTTTGGGGTAGATTAGAATACTGCTATCCTACACTTGTATAGATTCCAATATCGATTCTTATTTTTCAGATTGTGGTAGTTCAACCCTGCATCACCCACTTCAAAAATCTGTTACCAAAAACATACCTGGGGTACACCATACTCCATTTTCAGTTTCTTTTGAATTCTTTGTTTTAATTTTTTTTCCTGATGTATTCTTGCGTGACCGTATCAGCAGATAAACGAATAGTTTTATTCCAACATAGTATTTATTCATCAATGAAAAACAGAAATGAAAGATATAAATACCCAACTAACATTTTTAGTTATAATTACGTTAATCTCACCTTCGATCAGGTCGGCGACCTTTCTGAAAGAAGACTAGATTACGTAATTTTTACCTTGTGATTAACAATGTGGGAAAAAAATTCGAAGTAATTTGGACGTCGAAAATGGAATATTTCGAATATTCAGTTTACTAGGTTGAGGGTGAAAATAAGTGATTTTGACATGAAATTGGTCAGAAATAAGTAAATATCAAGCTTAAATCAACCTTTCTGTTACCAATTATCCCCTTGGACGAATGAGTAAACAAAGAGAGGTTTCTTTATATGATTAGCATACATATATACATATTATCTCTATCTCAACTTCTCATAATTTGGTTGCCACAACGAATCAGCTATGGTCTACATAAAATGCTGGCAATAAGTATGGGAATATAAAAATTATTGTCATACGGTAGCTACATGCTCTTCTCTCAACTATATTCTCCTTGCGGTGCGAAATTTTCTGTAAAATTATGGTTCTTACCTTCATAAAATTCACGGGCCTCTTCAAATATGAGATTCAATGCAAAAATAATTTTGATTGATTGCACATGTTTGAATTTATCTTCTTTTTGCAAAGTTATGGTTTTAAAATGTCATATGCAGCCATTATTTAGAAATATATTCTTCTTCTTACGATATGAAATCAAGTTAATAATTGAACTATTAGACCTGTTAAATAACCTTTATATTCCCTGACCGTAACGGCTTATATGTAGTCACATTTAGGTAAATATTCACCAAGAGAGAATACCAAAACATTCATTGGGTTATGATGACATTCGCTTCGTAAATTATACCCTAAATAATACCAGAATTCAAACCGCCCAAATCCTTGCGACGGTTGGGTCATTTTTAAAGAAGAAAATTGGTAATTTCTCACATGTTTCTTGCTCTGAAGTGGCTTATGGAATTCGAAGGGGATTTACTGGTGATTACTTACCTGTTATTAACCAAGGTTGCTACTTATGAATTATTTTTACTTTGAAGTTGAATATTCAAGGCCTGTACTACCAGTATTATTCTTTTTTTAACATTTCTCCCCGGCATGTGGAATAACTGTCCTAAAATGTTAGTTGGGTAACTATCGCGTTCATCAACAAACATACACTATTTACGTGGTACCTGGGAAATAATTCTTGCAGGTCCAAAGCACTGAAGAATTGATTCCATACTGAACGGTACCAAGCATTTCAAAGATAAATTCGTTTCAGAAGGGCAACCAACACTATCTGGATTCACAAATGCGAGAAATATTGACATCTCGAAACATCTGGAGGTTTTCACACCTCACGGAGGAAAAAGAACCCAAACAGAAAGAATCCATCTACCACAAATTATTGACATTCTGTGCCGAGCCCAATATATCCCAGATCGATTTTGTTAACCCATTTTTTTGTTTCTATGCTTGTGGTGCGCGATTCAGGAACTGATAATTAAATGTGCGCGGAAAAAGGACAATATTTCGGGTATCATCGACACAGGACAGAAGGTTTCACCCTATATGAGCCAGGAATGAAAATGAGATGATGCGGAGTTGGCGAAAAATGAAAAGGTGGGCAGTTGGGCTGTCAACGTTCAACGAGCGAAAGCAGAGAAATGTTGTGATCCGAAAACGAAATAACTAATGGTCCAACGGCAGTAAGATTTTCCATGGTACCTGTCTTCAATTGGATTAAGGTAGGATCCTTCCATGATTTCTAAATCCACGTGGTTTTCGAAGACTAGAATCAAATATTCATATCTGACTGATACCCGAAATCTGACAATCAACGCGACTGATAAAGACATTTTCAACTTGGACGTTTTTGAAAGAATGAGATTTAGTTTAAAGTTATTTTCCCCATTACATTTGTTGTTCTCAATGATAATTTTGTTCATTCTGAGTCGATTTGTTTTTATCGAAATAGATATTTCAATGATACCGACTCAAATTTTATTGTTTCACTTTGTTTGCTGAATAAAGAAAACGAATCCTTGATTCCTGACGAAAAGAGGTATTGTGCAATTCAAACAATAAACCTTTCACCTAAGAAACCAGTGTTTCATTCAAATTTCTCTATTTTGACAACCATTTCTACTCGCTCACACGCGTATTTTTGAGGTTCCTCCACTTCATCCTAGAAGGAAAATTGAACATGTGAATTCTCGCACCTAAATGACTTATTCATACTACTTCCTACCATACTATATTTCATTCAAAATCGCCATCCTACACAAAAAAAATCAAGCAAACCTTGTCCCTCCTGTCCCTTGATTCACGCAATGTTCTTTGAACATTACAAGGTTTTCCTTCCGTGTAAAACTGTATATGGAAAAATATATTTTTTCTCTACTACCAGTGGGATTGATTGTAGAATATTGTACATGCTTGTAGAAAATTGTACATGGTTCGTTCATAACATCAAGGTACGTGCGCATTCGCCAAATACTTGACTAGTGCGTGCTCGCCAAATAATTGAATATCTATTTGAGACTTTTGATGCCAAAAGTATACTTTTTTATTATGGTTCATACTGGATGCATTGATACCAGAAACTCCGGTGTATTCTTCTAGATGGAGAACATCGAACCCCTCTCAATAATAATGATTAAAAGAATTTTCAAGTTCTTCAATTCCGAAGAAGCTTTCGTATATCCAAACACGTCTAGCGGCTTTATGAACCTCAGTAAAAATATTACAGGAAAAAGTGAGTATTTTTCTACAAGAATTTTCATCAGTGCTATTCAATGTAAGTATTTGAATCATTGTGTTAGATATGAAGTTTTTTCAGCCATTTTCAAAAGTGGGGAGTAGTGGGACACTCTGGATATCATGTGGGGGGGTGCCATCGGCCCTGATACCTCTCCCTACAGTTTTTAGGTCCCGGTTGAACATCTCACTTTGTTTTTTGCTGTAAGCTTCATGATCCTCTGATAATCGGTCAGATGAGTTTGTAAGTGGTGTTTTTTTCATTTGTTCGATCCCAAGATATTCAGGTTCCCTCACATGAAGTTTAAAATTGCAGAAAATTTTTGTTGGCCCTCAGTTTCAAAGATCATTGTGTTGTAGCTTCAGGTGAAGTGGTATAGGCATTGGGTTGTTTCAATAGTTATTGATTGTATGATAAAGGGTAATATTTTCGAAGAAAGTTAGTCTCATCAATGGCGGTATAACATTCTATCATTTCAATTGGTTGGTTACCTCTATCACTTGCATAAGGCTAGAACACAGCAATTCATCGAAGTATTCCCCCAAGAGAATGTGACCTGAATTATCGATATTCCAAATCTCCAGACGTTTCATTGGACCCAAATTGATTGGCTACTAAAAACAGCATTCTAAAACCCAACTCTACGATACCGATCCCTTTTTCAACCAGCAAATTCGGATTCACAACAAACAAAACATCAATTACCGAATGGTCTGAGAATGTGAAATGGGTCCGTTTGATTTCCCTTCTGCCAGCTCTCAGCCGTTCCTCTCCCTAATATATTTAATTAAAGCAAGTGATACAGAGAAGTGAACATAAAGAATTTAATACTGTGAATTCTCGGAGAATTAATAATAAATGTCTCATTCGCTGCTCTATTTATGGCCGCGAGTAAATGAACCCCATAGAATCTGAACGGATATTCAAAGTTTCGATTAATAGGTTCATTAATACAGCAGACACTGTGCTACGCTTCGGAAAATATAGCGATATCCTGATGAGAGTTCGCGCGTGGTGTCAAAGGTTGTGGGGAGTAACAACACGGCAGGTATTTGATTAATAGAAATTTACTTCATTGTGAAAGATCACAAGTCTAATCAGAGAATGAAGGCTTGACTTGATAGTCAAGCTACTTGACTTGAAATCAAGTCAAATTCTGGTCGAGCAGTAGTTTCAATGTCGAGTCAAGTATTCATTCATCAAGTACTTCAGTAAAATCAAATAGTTTCTATCAAGTTACTTGATCTTCAGCAGTTTTATAAATGACGAAAATAATGAGGATGAACCTGCGAAAAACACTTTTATTTATGAAAATCAAAGTTGAAGAAGAAAATCCTGGCTGTGAGAATTCCATGTTCGGGAACAAATTATAGCAGAACAAACGAAAGAAGAAAATTGAACCAAATTTTCATGATGAAATATGCTTTATTTTGGGTGAAATATAAAACGCAATTAAAACAACTGAAACATCGTAATATGAATAATAACCAAAAAAGGAACAAAGAATTTCAAATATCAGTCTCCTTTGATGTTCATAGCGGAGAAAGACTAGTGGTAAAGTGAGTATCAAAAAAAAATTAAATGAAAAAACAACACAGAAAATGAAAAAGACATAAGGATACTAGTTTCTTCGATATCTTGATGCAGAAAAAATATCTTATCTGATGAATCTATCAAAACACATGGAAAAAATCAAATGTCAAAATAACAGAAACAACAATTCTTGAATTCTTCGAAAAATAATCAAAAAAACAGACACCACAGGAACAGAGTTCTATGAAATATTTTTCATCAAATTGAGTGGTAGTTTGTGTGAGATACTTCACTCATAGACATATTTAGAACAAAATAAATATTCTTGGGAATGCTTGAAGACTGGCTTTAAATCAAATATTCAAAAAATGAACAATTTGTTCAGGCCAGCCTCAACTCACCTACACTGTAGGTTGACGGACTAACACCTATCAGAAAACAACTACTCCCCTGGCTAATACCACGAAGGGCATTGGATTACATTCAACAGGTGTTAGTGTGGGATTCTTCACAGAAGAAATTCCACATATGCTCTTGGCGATACACCACCAGAATTGATTTTCAATCATTGGGACGGGACACACTTGCATAGAGCACCACCAGAATTGATTTTCAATCATTGGGACGGGACACACTTGCATAGTGTGTCCCGTCCCAATGATTGAAAATCAATTCTGGTGGTTTATCGCCAAGAGCATATGTGGAATTTTTTCTGCGAAGAATCCCACACTAACACCTGTTGGATGTAATCCAATGCCCTTCGTGGTATTAGCCAGGGGAGTAGTTGTTTTCTGATAGGTGTTAGTCCGTCAACCTACAGTGTAGGTGAGTTGAGGCTGGCCTGAACAAATTGTTCATTTTTTGAATATATTATATTTAGAACACATCAGGACATCAGTATTACGCTTTTAACGCTTTTAAGCGATTCATTCGCCCACTATTCAACTCAAACTATAAGGATTCCTGTAGAGATACTTTCAGGAGTAATGGCTTACTGACTTGTACAGGTATTTATCTTCACAAGCGACTAAGTTATACACACAAGAACAAGGATAAATTTCAAAAAATAGTGACATCCATGAATACAACACCCGAACCAAGAATGACGTCCACCTATGCAAATTTAACCGTATGCAACTTAAAAAATCCCCACTATATGCGAGGGATACTTCTATAACATGCTACCAGATAAAATAGAAGAACTTAGAAACATACATAAATTTCAATCCATTCTGAAATCTTTTCTGGTTGAAAATTGCTTCTACTCGTTGGAGGAATTCACAAACCAATGCTCATAATATTTATATCTTGAATGGTTGTTTCAAATACTTTTATATCGTGAATGGTTGTTTCAAATATGAACTGTATACAATTACCTATTTTAACTAACTATACAATGCTGTTGTCTACATATAATTTTGTTTTAAATTGTATTGTATTGTACTGCGCGGTAAAAATATCTCTACTCGTTTTAAACCCACTACTGTAAGACTTGTGTCATGTCTATCAGTATGTAGTGCTTTATAACTTCACTAAAATAATTTAACAGTTTTGACATTTTATAATTTTATTCAATGTCAGCGTTAATAAATGCTGAAATGTAACACATTTTGAAGTTATTTTTGGAAAGGCTGTAACACAGGGTACGAAAAGTAACAAAAGTGTTACGTTTGTAGCAATGACCACAACACTGAGCAAGACTGCGCGACTGATTCAGTCAGCTCCGAGTTTGGGGAACCCCCGTATATTGTCTAAACGCGAGCGAGCTTGCAGAAATATACGCACGTGACACGTTGCTTATCAATATCAAGTAGCTTGATTTCAAGTCAAGTAGTAAATATCTCAAACCAAGTCAAGTCAAGTATGTGAATTGTCACGAGTTTGATATTCAAGTCAAGTCAAGCTTGTTAAAATATCAAGGATTCAGGAAGAATTTTTATATATTTTGAAACACAGGAAATCTAAACTGTTGGGTCCTGAGGATGACCAAATGAAGGGTCGGAACGTCGATATGAGCAGAATATGATTATCTGTTTCACCGATCACCCAAAGAACTTTAAAATTGAAATTGAAATAAAAAAATGGGCCACGAACATCTCCACAAATAATGTTTACCAATTGTTGGTATGTTATTTATAATATTAGGAATACAAGATAACAATGTATGAATACAGATCAGGGTTCAAATGTATGTAATGAAAAAAATTGCAGTGTTTGAAACAGAAACGGAGTTTACATGAATATTCAAGGCTCAACCAGAATATGGAAAATAATGGTCTAATTTTTTTTTTTGAATTTCTCAACGCGAACTTAGTTATTCAGCAATACCAAGAGTGAAACCAGCACGGTGAAACCACGAGTTCGTAGGGAATACAATATTAATTTATTTGGCAGGAGCAGTATGAATAAGCTAAGGTATGGTTCCTAATAAACTGAGTGTTTCTATAATTGAATTTCGATAGTCGGATATCATTTATTAATATTACTAGCTGACCCGTGCCCACTTCGTTGAAGATAATTATTTTTGTGATGGAATTATATTGTGTAGTTCTCAGTTATAAGTTTTATCAGGTTCATCGTTGCTCTTTCCCTGGGCGTACTCGAAAAAGCGTTTGAAAGAAGTTGAAAATGTTATAAAGCCCTTTCTTTATTCCGTTTGACAAATAATTTCAATACAATACGAAACACGTCTTTCATCAATTGTGTTGAAGAATATTTCTACAAAATTTGAGGTGTATTGAATTTTGTTGTCCCATATAAATTCTGACCCCGTTTTTCACCCACTCAGGGGTGAAATATCGGATGCTCACGTCATACAAAGAACACCCCCTTCAAGTTTCTGAGTTCTACGATCAGTGGTTAAGGTTGTGCGTTGATTAACCCTTGAAATTAATTCCCTTTTTTTTAACACCGTTAGGCAATGGATTCCAATTCGGAACACGTCTTCTATCAATTCTCTAAAAGAATTTTCATGGAAAATTTGAAGTAGATGGACCAAGGTCTCACGTTGTCCCATACAAATTTGGCGCCGGTTTTTCACCCCCTAGAGGTGAAATTTCCGAGAACTCAGTAGAACGTTGTAAAAAGTAACCAATTTTCGGTTATAATTGCACGAGTGCATAAAAATTACCGATAATTCTGCAAGAAAGCGTGATATCTAAAAATTGCAAGTTTATTTTCATATTTTGGCGAAAGTGCCCGAGTCCGAAGGACTAGGGCTCTTTTACAAAATATTAAAATAACCGAATGCAATTTGTATAAGATATCACGCTTGAATGCAAAATTATCTGGTCATTTTTATGCACGAATGTAATAATAAAAATAATAAAAATTTATTAACCATTTTTGGTACAACCAGGTACATATGGTAGGTCAGAAAATATAAAGGAATGAAAAATTAGAAAAAAAGGGACAAAAGCACCATCAACATATTTGAATAAATATTTCAACGTCAAATTTTACATATATAATTATACATGAATTACACAACATTAAATAAATAATCAAAAAGTATCATTTATATACTCCTGCACAGTATAGTAGCACCTGTCAATTAATAATGATTTAACCCTATTAAAGAAGATGTTATCACTTTGAGAATTTACTATATGAGTCGGCAATTTATTGTAGAGAGACACAACATTGTAGACTGGGGAGTTTTTGAACTTGGCGGTTTTATGACTTGGCAACCGCAGATGGCCTCCGAATCTTGTACTATATGTATGTGTTGATGCAATCGTTTCGAAGTACTCGAGGTTGTTTCTAGCGAATTTGACACATTTGAGAATATAAGTACATGGAACTGTTAGAAGTTTTTCACTAATAAAAACCGGTTTGCAACTCTCGCGAAAATCCATGTCGAATATAAGTCTCAAAATACGCTTTTGGCCCACAAAAACTCTATTCAAATCTGAACCGTTTCCCCACGCCATTATGTTGAGTGAAATGTGAGAAAATGCCATGGCAAAATAAATGCTTAATAAACATTCTTTTGTTACACAGGATTTCATTTGTTTGATTGCAAAGAATGCTGAATTCAGTTTATTGCAAACACTATTGATGTGCTGATCAAAATTCAGACGTTCATCTAGCAGAGTTCCCAAGAACTTTACTTCTTGTGTCATAACTATTTCTTCACTGAAGAGTATTTCGTTTGGTATATTACTTTTTCTATTAAAGAATTTCATAGATACCGACTTCTTAGGGTTCAGAATGAGTCTGTTACGATCACACCAAGATGCAAATGTATGAATGATTTTCGTTACTTTACCAAGTAAGTTGTCAATGTTAGAACCAGAGACTGTGATCGTAGTATCATCAGCAAACATGTTGAGTGGCAGTCAGTTATGTGTTCAGGCAAGTCATGCACAAATAGCACAAATAATAATGGACCCAAAACCGAGCCTTGTGGAACACCCATTCTAATATTCTGTTCACTCGACATAGCACAATTATTTTTAAGAAGAAGGAGACACCCTCTCCCCTATGAGAGCATTGACAAATAATAGACCTAGTTCTTATACTGAACTGCGTGAATACAATCTGGTAAGCCTTTTACACTTAAATATTCAGTGTCTCTCCAACAAGGTAGACCAGCTACTAATGTTTCTTGATAAGCAGAAAGTTGACATACTGTGTTTGAGCGAGCACTGGATGACGGAAAATGCTCTGCAGTGCATGAATCTTCGTGACTTGAGATTGACGCATCATTTTTGTAGAGTAAATTCAATTCACGGTGGTGTTTGTATATTTTTGGATGAAAAATACGAATGGAAACCTATAAAAATAAAAAAATTCAGCAGGGAAATGCATTGTGAGTTTTGTGCAATTGAATTACCTTGTCTAAAAATGGCAATAATTACTGTTTATAGATCACCGTCCCACGGAGACTTAGAATTATTTTTCGAAGGTTTCTCAGAAATGCTCAATTATATTTTCAGCAAGTTTGAATACATAACCGTTCTCGGCGATTTCAATATAAATCTGAAAGATTCTTCCAACACAACAAAATATTGGTTGGATATAATAGGGTCTTTTGGCCTCACAACCACAATCTCTGACTATACGAGGGTTACAAGCAAATCATCCAGCTTGATCGATAATATTTTTACAAATCTAACAGAATATGATGCAGGTGTCACTGAGCCTGGTCTGTCAGATCACACTGCCCAGTACATAAATATCGAAATCAATAATGCAAAAAGTAATGTAAGAAGTGTAAGGAGGAAAATCACTAGAACAGGTTTGGGAAAAGTAAAAAAAGATATATTGGATGTTGATTGGTCTCACTTTCAGGAAACTGAGACAGATACATCACTATTATCACAATATCTTCTGAACATATATACTTCTCTAGTTGAAAAATATTCTTCAAGTAAAATATTCAACACAACTAACACTAAGCCACCAATATGTTTCTTCAATGATAATCTACGAACGATGAGAGACACTCTATCGTGTATTAAATCTCTGAGTGACTCAACCAAAGACCCTACAGATATAATGGCATACAAAAAATATAAAAAACATTACCTTGAAGAAATTCAAGCTGCAAAAAAAACTGCCAACAATAACTTTCTTGCAAATTCCAGCAATAAATCACGTGACAGTTGGAGACTGATGAATTTCGAAAGAAACAAAACTGTATCACCTGAAAAGTACACTGATTCAATTTCTCCGGAAGATTTCAATGATTTCTTCTGTAATATTGCAGAGAATATTCTAATATCTTTACCAGCGGTAGATAAAAAAAACACACATTTTCTGAATAATCTTCCGAAACCCAAGGAATCTTTTTTTTTTTTGCCTGTGACAGAAATGAAGGTGTCGGATGCCATACAAAAACTCAAAAATACAAAGTGCTGTGATGTTTACGACCTGAACAGCGAAATTATCGAAGAAACTAGCGAAATAATAATGGGACCTCTCACCGCACTGATTAATAAATGTCTTTCTGAAGGCATATTTCCCGATGTTTTCAAATTCACGAAAATAATACCTATCTTCAAAAATGAAGGAGATAAGAGCGATGTAGATAACTACCGCCCGATATCTATAATTCCCATAGTTGGAAAAATATTTGAATCTATAGTGAAACAAAGGCTAATGAGCTTCTTCGAAAAACATAACTTCCTGAATAAAAACCAATTTGCATTCAGAAGTAACTGCTCTACTGTGCAAGCAATATCTATGGTTGTGCAAGGCATAGTCGAGGGCTTTGAGAGGGGCGAACATACTTCAATAACAATGTGTGACTTAAGCAAGGCCTTCGACTGTGTCTCGCATGAATTACTCTTGGAAAAGTTGAGCTTTTATGGAATCAGGGGGGTAGCACTTGATTTCTTTGGTTCTTACCTCAATAACAGGGTACAGTCAGTATACATCAACGATGTGTCTTCAAGGTATCAACACATAAACCATGGTGTACCTCAGGGCTCCGTGTTAGGTCCCCTTCTTTTTATTATATATATGAATGATATTTTCCACAGTATATCTCCAGGATTTTGTGTGTGCTATGCTGATGACACTACTTTCATTCAATCCCACAATAAAGTTTCTGTATTGAACGAAATCTCCACTAATGTTGACTGTAAAGCAGAACTCTGGTTCAGAGCAAACAACCTAAACCTCAACAAGAGTAAATCTCAAAAAATGATCTGTTCCTCTTATAAAAACTATTGTGGATCGGAATCTGTCAAGCTGCTTGGTTTGACCATTGATGATGACTTGAGTTGGAAAACCCATATTGACATACTATGCAAAAAACTATCCACTCAGCTTTTCCTGTTGAGACGTCTTAAAAATTCCTTAGATTCTTCCACCCTCCTTTCTTCATATCATGCGCTTTTCCCCCAAATTTGAATTACGGAATCATTTTATGGGAGAATTCACCTCACTCTGTGAGAGCTTTCCGCCTTCAAAAACGTGCCATACGTTTGATGGCTGACGCCCCCTATAGTGCCTCATGCCGAGAACTCTTCAAGAAGTTCAGGATTCTATGTCTCCCTTCTATTCATATTCATCAAAGTCTCCTTGAAATACATTCAAGGAAAACAATTATTCAACCAGAGAAGCAGACCTTATGAGGCCTCCTAGATATAGACTTGCGATCTCATAACGCAATTCCCTGAACTTGCATTTGTTTAATAAGCTACCTCGTGAATGGAGAAATCTCGATCTTACTCCTTTTAAAAGGAAGATGAAACATTTCCTACAAAATCTCAATTTTTATTCTGTAGAAGAGTACTTAGGGTACGCAATTCCTAATTGATGAATATGTAGTTTTTTATCAAAAATAATTTAAAACTATTTATCTTCACTCTCCGATGAGCATTCAATATACTTCCAGATTGTACTCACGCGGTTTCTACTAGATATTCAACTTGTTACGACATTTTAGCGTTTTTAACTTTGTATTTTAATCTATACATTATCTTTTCATCTTAACATTTTTTATCTGTATAACTATTACTGTATTACTTTGAAATTATGTACCATTGGACTTGTCATAAATGTATTCTGTACATAACATGATCAAATAAATCTATCTATCTATCTATCTATCTATATTTGACAGCCAAACAACGATTTTCCATGTATGATTCACTGGAATATTTCACGAATAAAAAAATTCTTGAGGAAATGTTTTTTTTATTCATTAATACTTTCCTCTATAGATATAGCCAAATGTTTTTCTATTTTTGAAGTCTATTTAACATTTATTTGTGTCGTTTACTGACGTCTAGCGAAAGGGTTTCAAATGTGTTGTTATGGTGACTTGATACAATGCAATTACCGCTGTAAGTTTTCGATGCAATGCACATACCGCTGTGAGTTTTCGATAATTGTATTGCTCTTATGGGACATATTATATATGAGGAAATATTCAGCCAAATCGGTTCAGCCGTTCTTAAGTCATAACTAGTGTAACTAACACAACTTTCTTTCACATATGTAGAAGATTATTGTATTCATGATAGTTGTATATCATTGTCTGTAAAATGGCATCTCATTTTCATAGATTATGTGTTTTGTCAAAAACAATGAAATGTTCGGTTCTAAGACTTAGATCACCCGGTATACTCATTACCCCATTCCTCCGAAGCTTTTCGCTCCCGATTTGAATATTTCAATTTAATGAAGGCTAAAGCGTTCCTCTGTGGAACTCGTACATTCATTTAGTATAAGCCTCACTAAGTCGACTTTGTTCTTCTTAGTTCTTATTGGTGTTGTTCTCCGCTGCGGAGTTAATTAAATCGTTTTCAATGATTTACGCTCTCAAATTTGACCCTAATATAATTAGACTCTCCTAAATACTTAGTTCGTTAAATTGTTTGATTTCGTTCTCGCTCTTAACAAGCTGTTCCTCTAAACTTTACATAAATCTCTTCGGAAGTGCTCCTCCGTGTCATTCGATAAATCGTTCGTTTCGAACAGAACTTTGGAATAAATCCGGATTATGCCGAATCACCAAAGCCATCGGGTGAAAAATTTCAGTTTGGGCACCACGCGCTGTGAAATATTTCACGTTCGATAGATCACTCACAGGCATTTTTCTAGTATGAAAACGAAGAGAAAGATATGTAACAGTTATATCACATACCTAGGCGGAAAATACATATTTCATCTCTAGAAGGAAATATAATAACCGCAAGAGAAACTATAGTTCTGTCGAGGTTTTTATATAGTTATTCACAATCAAACAAAATAATATTATTTCTTTGGTGTCGGTGAATTATAAAGTGATTCTGAATCGGCTAGACTCGAAGTTCGGAGGTCGAAACTCTAGAAATCACCTAGCTAAAAGATGGCAAATGAGACTTTGCCGAAACGTCGTGATAATGATCCTTCAGAGGACCAAAACAACAGAACACGGAATGACACCCGAGAAAAAAAAAAAAATATATATATATATATATATATATATATATATATATACATGATCTGTTTTTTCGGGTTTCATACCGTGTTCTGTGGTTTTGATCCTCTGAGGAATAATTGTCACAACGTTTCGGCAACGTCTCATTTGCCATCTTCAAGGTGATGATTGAGTTTCGAACTTCAACTCAAACTTCAAACTTGATATTTGTGCTCATTTACCTTCCTCTCATCTTGATCTGTATTTCACATCTTCATTTTTATTTATTAGGTTTGTCTTATTCATTCACATATTTTGAAATATTTTCCCTGTAAGACAATTTTCATTATTAAGAATAATTTATAAGACTTTGTAAGTTGTATTTACTTCAGACAATAAAGTATATTTGATTGATTGATTGGTTGATTGATATAAAGAAACTTCATTGGAACATCCCTTGTTTAGATACACCCCCTGAAAGGGGGTACATGAAATTTGGATAACAATTTTCTTCACTAGCACTGAAAAAGTGACAGTATTGATATCAACATGACGTTTTGTACTACGAAAAAAGACACTTAGCCAGTAATTTATTTGGTTTACCCCATGGTTGTAACTTTTTTCTTATTATTTGTTTAACATTTGAAAATTTTCGACAGCGTGTTTCATTCTAAACAAAAAATGTCTCTTGGATTTTTTGCCCAAAATAAACCAGTTCGCAGCAGAAAATTATTTTATGAACAACTACAGAGATACATCGTCATGAATGCGAAAATACGAAACTAATCTATCTAGTAGGTCGCTATTAGCGATAGTGACAATTGAATTGGTACGACGCTGTCAGTTTGTGAATTTTCGAAATTGAATAAATACTGATTGTGTGTTGTTGTTCTGTTCCTAATTTGTTAATTTAATAATTATGTACCCCCTTTAAGGGTCTGTATCTTAACAAGGGATGCTCCATCGAAGTTTCTTCATATGAAAGATCCTATTTTTTTTCGATGAGGAATCACCTCCTTGAATGTTTTACACTTATTCAGTTACACCCTGTATATATAAATCTGTTCTTATACACTTGTATAATTTTCAATATTAATTCTTATTTTTTCAGATTGTGATAGGTAAGGAACAGAGAAAACTACAGGGAAAATAGTTATCCACCACGAAATAATGACAGTAATTTCAACTCATTCTGAAATGGAATAAACCATGTTTTATGGTGGAGTGAAATAATTTTCGAAGAACCAAAGTAAATCAGTGACTAGAGTTATATGCACGGTTGTATAAATTGCTTCTCTATACTCATCTGCAGTTTTCTCCTACAGAAAAAGGAAGAAACGATACATGGGGAATTTGATGGTTATCAAATTTCAACATTGAAATCTTGTTTTTGTTGAAATGAAGTAGGTGATTCAAAGATTATAAAATTCCAAAATTTATTTATATTTTCCATCAGTACTAAAATCATCAAGTTGATGTTCTTACGTATCCGAGCATCTTTGATTGAAATTCTAAATTAATTGTCATTGGACCACTCTGTATGCAGAGAAGGAGCTGTCCCAGATAGAGCCTCTTAAGATGCCTAGGAAACCCTGGTGTATCTTGTGATTCGATACTGTTTAGAATTTCTTGGCGAAAAACAAACGACGATTACAAAAGCTTTCCAATTTTTGTATAGGGGGCGTTATATGAGCATTTTCGACAATCTGTCAAATGTCGGTTTTGTCAGATTGACGTAACTTTGAGGTTTATTGTTGTCAATGAAAACTCTGAAATTATTCCTTCGCATTCAACAGTGTTTGAAAGTCTATATAAGTAGAATAAGTTTTGGAGTTATGAAAAGTACTTTTTCACGATGTGTAGAAGATTTCGTATTTTGTGTGGTCAGTCAAAATCTGGGGATCCGAATATTCTTCTTTATTCAGTACCTAAGGTAAGTACAAGACAAATCGCCTCAAAATAATAACATCTGTAGCTCTTATCAATGAGATATTGAAAACAAAGTTTTGTTTTAATAAAGGAAATATCAATGTGATACGTATTTTGAACCGTTGCATTACTGATGTGTGTATCCCCTATTCCAAGACAGTCTATCACTTTCAATACGTTAGCATGAATTTTGTCGTACATTCTCAGGTGAATAGATGAAGCATATTTTCTCGGAATCAGAGTCTTGTTTTACTAACTGATATAAAAACTAAAACACTAAAAACTTGTAGAGGTAGCAGGTGACAGTATTGACAGGTTGTTAACGGTAGGTTTCCACGTTACATACCCGTTTTCTGAAACGCATTTGATTGGCTGTCAGTGCTGTTAGAATCTCAGTAGGTAAATAATAAACAGTAGTAGAATATTTGGTTGCACATTTCTCTCTACTGAAAATGAGGCTTCATATGGTATATGACTGACCGCCATCTACAATAGAGATCTGAAGCTTTTGCGATCTCAGAAATCAAGCAATCGGTTTTCGCCAAGTTTATCCCAAAATTATTCAGGTATAAGTAGATACATCAGGGTTTCCTAGGCATCTTAGAGCCTCTAATCTTTTTTGTAAATGAATTAAACGTCTATTAAACACGTTAAACACGTACCTATCAACATTGTGTATATTTTATTATTTCACTTCTTCCATGAAAGTTCAATATTTCTTTATTAATGTTAAGAAAAAATCAAAAATAGTTCCTCGAACTCCATTGTATCCACGAATTCTTCATACACAGCCATTTCCTTACATGATAATGCAGCTTTGCCATCTTATCGCCTAATCGCACTAGATCCTTGGCGACTTCCTTCATTATAAAGCAATAAATTTCTCGTTTTGCTCTGTCTCGGACTACCAGATAATTCATTCCTGATTACCATTCACACCTATAATTTATCAACAGTGTATGGCGATATACACCCAGAAATTTTGTAACAAGCATTGTATTGTTCACAATTTATAGAGTTCGTAAATCCAGTGTGCTGATACCGGAACATTTTTGTTTTAGTCCGACAATGCAAGCAGTGAACTGGAACTTGGATTGGTGCCGATAAAACTGGATGGAAATCCAGTGAATTGGACGCGGACAAATTGTAAACTTCATTTTGCGTAAGCGTTTCGGTAAATATTTTCACAAAAATCAATCGAGCAGTCGCAAGAGTTGGAAAAAAGTTTCGCAGTTTGCGAGTATTGAAGTGGCTGAAATACGATTGATTTTCTCTTTATAGCTTCGAGATTTCAAGTTGTTCTCGACGAAGAAACGTACACCATCAAAGAAGTCACTAAATTCATAAAATAGAGGAGAATTTTGATTTGTCGAATGTCGTCTCAATATGTTTGAATTCAACTTCACAAAGCGTGGGTGTCTTGAAGTAATCACGGTGAAGTCAACAATAATTGAAGAGTGAAGCAGATTTGAAATTAGTTTTTTCTACGGATGCTATACAATGTGCCACTTCTCTCATCGCTTTCATGCGTCCAAAACGAAAGACTTCTCACGCAGTGAAAAATACCCGCCATCACAGTGTGAAATAATTTCTCACTGTTATCACGATAACCCAAGTCAGTCATAAATTGTTACATATCAGGTTGATATGACACGTTCTCCATGTTGACAACGCTACGCTGACGATTCGTGTGCAATATCCAAGTAGCCCATTGTTGGCGTTTCCATAACAACAAAACCGAAGCACTGCATAATTATTGCTGTCAACTTGTCCAACAAAAATAGTTTTTTCTTCAAACGTAAAATAATGATGACATTACTTATCTAACTTGATCCTGTCAAAGTTTGATGTCTCCGCCGGCAGCAGTTTTTTTTTCCACATCTCTACGGCGGAGGGAAAAATGTTGTCATGGCAACAATATGAAACATGTCACAAAGCAACAATACAAATGTCATTAACAACAATTGAACATAATTTTTATTTATAGTAATATTGAAAGTACAATTAGTTAATGAAGCATTTTCAAAATTGAAACCGTGCAGAAATGTTCCCGACTCCTGATACGCATTGGTAATTGTTGATGATACTGATGGTCGAGCACAACTTTCAGCAATGCTGGCGAATCTTGAATAACAATGAACAATTGAATTGAATTGAATTGAATTGAATTGAATTGAATTGAATTGAATTGAATTGAATTGAGTCATGAGGGTTTAAAATTTTTTGAGCATTATCGTTCTTATTTCTTATTAAATCCTCTATGTCTCCTTCGGCAACCGTGCTTGATTTCCAGCCCCCATGTCGTTTGAGCCATTCTAGATTTCCGCCTCCATCAATTAAAAGTGTTGCTGAAGTTCGTCGTAAACAGTGACCCGTATATGCGCTTGCATCGTTTAAATTTAAATAACCAGCTACTTTTTGGGCTACTGCGCTGATCGAATGTATTCCCATGACGCTTCGGTAACACTTTCCATTTTGGTACTTTATAAAAAATCGGTTTTCTGTAAAATTCTCAGGCCGCAGTGATGCATACTTTTTATACAGTTTGATGTAGTTTTGACCAATTATCGTAAAAGATCTAATTTGTCGTGTTTTACTGTCTGGGATTTTGATAATTATTACATTTTCTTTATCCTCAATGTCCACAGTCTTCATTTTTACCAATTCGTCGCATCGACAGGCGCCGGTAACCCCAATTAACAAAACAATCTGAAATATTTTTATAATTCAGTAGAGTATACTACTTGCTTTGCAATATAATTTTTTTACCTTCAATCCTAAATACAACTTATCTGGCGCTTCAAACAAAAATTTATCCTTCGCTTGTCTTTTTCAGAAAGGCACGTAACTTTAAAAATTTGCTTGTATCCACATTTTTTCTAATAACTAACTCGGATTTTATCATAGAGTATCGTGACCACATTGTAGAAGATTTCCATTTATTTTCATTTTCCGTTATATTAAAATATGTCAGTAAAACGTCTTCGGTAACTTGCCGTACTCCTCTTGTATCGCACCACTCTTGGAAGAAGTGCTTGTACGCTAACCGATACTTTATTCCGGACTTGGAGGGCCCCAAACGTGCTACTGCATCATTAGCCGCGGACTCAATTTCGTTTAGGTTTTCCATTTTCGCACTAAATTTGCGCTTGCGGTTGCAACAACAATAAGCTGTCTTTAATAACATAAAATAACTGTCAAACAACTGTAACCAGGGAGACGCAAATCCCACCGACGACTCAATTATTTTAATTTCTAACATCTAGACGACTTTGATAGTTGTCACAGTTAATTTCGAGCAAAAATAGCGTATGAATTGTACTATTTATGGTTGAAAATTGCTACGTTTGAAGAAAAAATAGTATACTATTATTGTTGATTGTTATAGTAAAAACAGTTCAGATTTATTGAATATAATGGAATACGAAGATTTAGAGTTGGAAAAAACACCTCCAGAAATTGTTCAGTAAGCGATAGATGTTTGCAATAATTTGCTACCAAGAACATGAAGAGAAAAATATGAAGTCGCTAACAGAAACTTTATGGACTGGAAAATGAAAGCCAAGGTAAATTTTCATTCCGAAAATACCTTATTAGTTTTTTTTGAAGAGTTGTCGAGAAGATTGAAATAATCAACATTGTGGTCTCAGTACTCGATGCTGAGGAGTACCTTGATTATTGAAAACTGTGTTGATATATCAAAATACGTAACACTAGGTGCATTTTCGAAACGCTCTTTTGATAAAATTACATGATACCAAAAACCAAGGTTTCTACAAATTTCACAGTCACAGGAGAATTCTACCAAATTTACAAAAAATATGTGGAGCTGCGACCATACACAAATGAAACACGTTTTTTTTACAAGAATAGCAAATGTACGAAACAGCCTGTGGGGATAAATGAATTTGGCACCATGGCGAAAGAAAAAGCGGAATTTTTGCAATTAGTGAACCCTGAATCATATGCTGGCCACTGTTACCGAAGGTCATCTGCGACTATTTTAGTTAATGCAGGGGCAGATCTTTCAACTTTAAAACGCAATGGGGGTTGAAAATCCAGCAATGCTGCTGAATCTTATATCGACAACTCCATAGCTGAAACTTTTCCTAGAGATCCATTACCCTAACACCAGACTGATATTTTTGCACTCGACGCGAGTTTCGCTAACAAGGTTGTCATCTTCAGGAAAGAAAATTGATACTATCACAGTATTCACAGATAAATTGTGCTTTGAAATTCGTTATGAAATTACTGGGGTTACTATGGAAACTGTTTTGAATCATTTATGTAGAACACTAAAAACTGTAAGGAATAGTAGTTTGCACAAGGGCGGATATGGTGGCCATATCACACGAGGACAAAGTTATGAAAAATGTCTGTAAAAAACTCAAAGGAAAGAAACTCTATTGAATTCAATATTGTCGCATATACACCCTGTAGAGCAGGGGTGCTCAAACGGTCGATCGCGATCGACTAGTCGATCGCGAGTGCTTTTTGAGTCGATCTTGATAAGAAATTTTCGATATAGAACTATTCTCAGATTTTGTTAGAAGATAGGTCACTAGAACAATATGAAATGAATAAACTACCAGAATTCATTCGATCCACAATTAGGCCAGAATAACACCCTACCACTTTCTCTCATCGTAATAAACCTCTGCTAGCAGGAAAAGGCGGGGGTACTTGTCAAAGAAAAGCCGCGTTTGGGTCAATTTATTTGTGAGAGTCTGCATTTTCTGATATGAAGATAATTAAGTCAAAATATCGCAATGGACCAACTGACGAACATGATTTGCACTCGGTAATTACCTACCCCCTTATGAAAAGTATGCTGAGGACATGCAGTGCCACGCTTCAATATCCAAAGTCACCCTTTAGTTAAGTTTAGACACTACAACTCGTTTGTTTTTAAGAACTATTAAACTCGCAATTTTGAATAATTTTTTCATTTACATTTTAGAGTAGACCTACACTCAGAGTCGATCGATCGTAGTCTAACAATATTGAGGTAGATCGCCAACAGTTCGAGTTTGAGCCCCCCTGCTGTAGAGTACCTCACGTTCACTTAACAACGCAGACAAGCCAAGTCAGCAAAACGCCCACCGCGTGCGGGGAGCCGGAGGAAGCCTTGATCCAAGCCACGAATTATTATTGAAATGCATATTCAGTTGTATTTAACATCGTGACACTGTAACAACTCAATAAACATCAGATATCAGGGACCTTTGCCTATCAATTAACGCCCCCAGTCCCCAGGCAGTGTCACAATATTTCATCCAACTCATAACAATTATGACTGTCATCATTAATGTCATTTTAGGCGAGTAAAGATCAAAACACTAGTGTGTGATTGAACATACTACTCGTGTGTTATGTTTCCTAAGTCACTTGATTTATCACTAGAATAACTCACTTTTGTGAATTAATCTGATAACACTGGTACACTGATAATTGCAATGAAATTGCTGACAGATTGACAATAACGAAGTTTAAGAATTCGAAAACGAACCAGTATTTTGAAGATGAAATGTTATACCTAAATACGAAGGAAGAATCGAGATATTATTGTTAACAAATATTTCCTTCTTTTTTTTTATATGCAGATTCACACGAAATGGAAGCCCTGTAATGTTCCAAGAACACAGCGTTAATCAAGGGATAGGAAATCGAATTAACATTCACTTTGAATTTTTAAAGATATTGCCAAGGGTGGAACGACTGATAACAATTCGGAAGAGCATCGACCGTGAAATCTATAGAAGAGAGACAAGTCTCCGACCCTTCTACGATGTTCCAATGAAGTGAGCGAGTCTGTGAGCGAAGAATCACCAACAAGACGAATTGCCTTTCTCTGAATAGAGTCGAGAAGCCTCAATGATTGTTTTAGTGCCGAACTCCATACATAAGAACCATATTCCAAGAGAGGTCGTATCTGAGCCTAGTAGATCATTAGAAGCTGACGAGAAGTGAAGTATTTCTTCGCACGAAATAGAAATCCAAGTTTCTGGAAAGCACCTCTAGCGATCGATCTCATAATAGAAGATAATTCGCTAAAATCATTGAATTTTGAAAATATTTGCTTGAAAATCTTCATAATTTGGCAGACGAATCAGAATTGCGAAGTTTCTGAAAGGTTGTCCCTGGTAACCGAGTGTTTTGTTCTCTGTGATTTGTGGAATTCAAATCCTAGTTTTTGTGGATATGAAATCATAACGATTGAGTTAACTGGAATCACCTACTTATCCGTTCAGTAAATATAAAGAAATGAGCATATTCACGGGTGGAAGAAGAAATACTACCATTCCATTACAGCTATCTGAAAACACTATATTTTAGGGTACGCTTGTATCATTAGCTGTCTACTCGTATTCCATAACAAAATAATATATTGTAACGGCAGCCATCTTCGATTTACAATGACTCAGAATGTTATCAACTGTATTTCCAATCAGAACTGTCAGTGTTTTACAAATATCATTTCAATCTTTCAACAGGAGGGATGTAATAGTATATTACTTTATGAGGCGGAGAAGCATGACTTTTCTTGACGCGCCCGATATTACGCGCTGAATGAAGTGAGGCGCGTAATAGAGGGCAAGTCAAGAAAAGTCGCTTCTTTGCCGAATAAAGTATACTATTTTTTTTTCAAACGTAGCAATTTTCAACCATAAATAGTACAATTCATACGCTATTTTTACTCGAAATTAACTGTGACAACTATCAAAGTCGTCTAGATGTTAGAAATTAAAATAATTAAGTCGTCGGTGGGATTTGCGTCTCCCTGGTTACAGTTGTTTGACAGTTATTTTATGTTATTGAAGACAGCTTATTGTTGTTGCAACCGCAAGCGCAAATTTAGTGCGAAAATGGAAAACCTAAACCAAATTGAGTCCGCGGCTAATGATGCAGTAGCACGTTTGGGGCCCTCCGAGTCCGGAATAAAGTATCGGTTAGCGTACAAGCACTTCCAAGAGTGGTGCGATACAAGAGGAGTAGGCGTATTACCGAAGACGTTTTACTGGCATATTTTAATATAATGGAAAATGAAAATAAATGGAAATCTTCTACAATGTGGTCACGATACTCTATGATAAAAGCCGAGTTAGTTATTAGAAAAAATGTGGATATAATCAAATTTTTAAAGTTACGTGCCTTTCTGAAAAAGACAAGCGAAGGATATACTGCAAAGAAGTCTAAAGTTTTCACTGAAGACGAGTTTGATAAATTTTTGTTTGAAGCGCCAGATAAGTTGTATTTAGGATTGAAGGTAAAGAAAATCATATTGCAAAGCATGCATATTCTACTGAATTATAGAAATATTTCAGATTGTTTTGTTAATTGGGGTTACCGGCGGATGGAGGCGGAAATCTAGAATGCCTCAAACGACATGGGGGCTGGAAATCAAGCCCGGTTGCCGAAGGATATATAGAGGATTCAATAAGAAATAAGAACGATAATGCTCAAAAAATTTTAAACCCTCATGATTCGCCAACATCGGGAATGATTGCTGAAAGTTGTGCTCGACCATCAGTATCATCAACAATTACCAATGCGTATCAAGAGTCGGGAACATTTTTGCACGGTTTCAATTTTGAAAATGCTTCATTAACTAATTGTACTTTTAATATTACTATAAATAAAAATGATATTCAATTGTTGTTGATGACATTTGTATTGTTGCTTTGTGACATGTTTCATATTGTTGCCATGACAACATTTTTCCCTCCGCCGTAAAGAAATGGGAAAAAAAACTGCTGCCGGCGGAGACATCAAACTTTGACAGGATCAAGTTAGATAAGTAATGTCATCATTATTTGACGTTTGAAGAAAAAAATCCAATTACTTTGTTTAAACCGAACAGGGCAAGCTCATCGAAGTCCGTTTGATCAGAAACATCAAGAGTCTTTTTCCTCCAGAGCTGGCGCAGAATAATTATTGAGTATGTGCGATTGATATAGCATATATCAGTTGATACAACAAGTCATCACCAACTCCTTTCATCAAACAATATTCCGATTGATATATGATTCTCTGTTCCACTGTAGCGATTCCCATTTGAAGATTCAAACGTTCCCCATCTCGAAATTGATTACCCAGTCACGCGAACCTCTTTCAAGTTACATAATACTCGACACATAAATTGGTTTGAGATTTCAATCATAACGAGTACTCGTCAGATCTGTAACCTCAGGCAACCGAACATGATCGAAGATCAGAGAATGGAATATCTGACGATATCTCTTATACACAGTAATTTAACTTGGCGAGCAAATGCAAGTTTGTCAATGTTTGCGCTAGCTCTGTTCAACAAACTGCTGCTATTAATCCCCGGCGTGTATTCTCTACAGTCATTATACGAAGATTCCAAGAGTTCCGAAGTTCGGTTTATCTTCACCTATTTAAGTTTCACCGGTTCGGTGTATGCACTTTTGCAGGAAGGATGGGGAAGATGACAGGATACTTCTGCTCGGAGGGCAAGTAACTGGATCACGACTAAACTACTTTGTCACGTCTTAGAGAAGGGATTTGATTTCCGAAACTTACAAAGATGGGTAGTTTCCATAGTTATTAGGTATTTCTTGTGAGTAATAGAACTAACAGAACATTGCACAATTTTTTTGTTATGGTTCATCGCTTCCATTACATTTTAATGGATCCACAAATTATAGAAACTAGCTTAGATGAGTAACTACATACTTGTATATCCCAAAAACTATTGCGCTACATTCCTATAGAAGTTGTTGATCTCAACTATACATCAAAATCGGGTGGATTAGAAAACTGTAAAAACTACAAATCCAGATAACTTGGATCATTGTTCATACATCGATAATCTAGTTCATCTACACCCGTACTCTAATAATACTTATATGCCCACCACCCGTTTTATAATGAAATTCATTACGATGCAGATTTTTCATTACGATACAGATTTTCAACCAATAGAAACCCATTATTTTTCAATCAAGCATGGTGTGCATGCTCTGCATTTGACGTTTGTCAAGTCAAAATCGGTATAGGTATTGAACTTTTGAAGAATAGAGCCAAACTTCGATAATCATAACAAAATGTCTGATACCAGCGATATGGGAGAATCACCTTCGATACCTTCACCGACAGAAATACAGTTAGAATCATTAAATTTTTCATTTGACAAATATATGATTTATTACTTATTTTTTCATCTATCTTTGTGAGCTCTTCGTAGCCGAGCCGTCTGTGGCGCTGAGATTGAATCTTCTGGCTGGAGGAGACATTGGTTCTATTCCGGCCTCGAGCAATCTTTTTTTCTTTGATTTTTGATCTTCTTTTCATGTCTCATCGTTTTATTTCTCGAAGTAATACTATTGATTACAATTCTGTAGAATTTTTCAAAGGAATTTGTTCAATTAGAATTATTGTGTGCAATACAAATATAAATATAATATTTGTAGTTCTTCACTAATTATCGGGTGTAGATAAAATAGCGTATGCAACTCTCATGTAATGGTTATTAATACACTCGCATAAACCATACGGAACTCACCTCCGGCTCGTTTCGTATGGTTTATCGTATCGTTGCATAATATACTATTATCTACACCCGTACTCTAATAATACACTTATATGCTCAAAACCCGTTTTATAATGAAATCCATTACGATACAGATTTTCATTACGATACAGATTTTCAACCAATAGAAACCCATTATTTTTCACAATCGAGCATGATGCAAGCTTTGTATTTTGACGTTTGTCAAGTCAAAATCAGTAGACATTGAATTTTTGGAGAATTAAGTCAAATTTCAATAATCGAATGAAAATGTCTTATAGCAGTGATATAGAAGAATTACCAGCGACTCCTCCACAGATGTCTTGGAGAAGAAAAAGTACAATCGAAAGGATTATATTTATCATTTGACAAATGCAACACATGTGTTGTATTTTCAATCAAATGGAATGGGCTCTCATGGCCCACTGGTCAATGGCGAGGTCTGAACGTCCGGGTTCAAATCCTGACCTCGGCAGAGATTCATTTTTCTTTTTTTTATTTCTCATTGTTGTATTTTCGTGGTTATACCATAAATTATAATTTTGTAGAATTTTTCAAAGGAATACGATTGATTATCTACTATTATTGTGTTCAATATAAATACCTAATAATATTATATTTTTAGTTTTTCATTATTTTTTGGGAGTAGATAAAATAGCGTATGCAACTCTCATGTAATGGTTATTAATACACTCGCATAAACCATACGAAACTCACCTTCGGCTCGTTTCGTATTCCGGTTTATGCTCATGTATTAATAACCATCATTACACGATCGTTGCATAATATACTATTATCTACACCCGTACTCTAATAATACACTTATGTGCCCACAACCCGTTTTATAATGAAATCCATTACGATACAGATTTTCATTACGAAACAGATTTTCAACCAATAGAAACACATTATTTTTCAATCAAGCATGATGTGCATGCTCTGCATTCGACGTTTGTCAAGTCAAAATCGGTATAGGTATTGAATTTTGTAGAATATAGTCAAACTTCGATAATCATAACAAAATGTCTGATACCAGCGATATGGGAGAATCACCTTCGACACCTTAACCGGCAGAAATACAGTTAGGTTGACTGAATTTTTCATTTGACAAAAGCATGATTCATTCTTTTATTTTTTCTATCGATTCTTCTGAGCTCTCCGTAGGCGAGTGGTCTAAGGCGCTGAGATTATATTGTCTAGTTGGATGGGTTCAAATCGGGCCTCGGGTAATATTGTCTAGTTGGATGGGTTCAAATCAGGCCTCGGGTAATCTTTATTTTTATTTTTGATCTTCTCTTCAGTTCTCATCGTTCTAAATCTCGAAGTGATACCATTAATTGCAATTTTGTAAAATTTTTCAAAGAAATGCGTTTAATTAGTATCATTGTGTGCAATACAAATATGAATATAATATTTGTAGTTCTTCACTATTTATCGGGAGTAGATAAAATAGCGTATGCAACTCTCATGTAATGGTTATTACATAATCGTTGCATAATATAGTATTGTGTATGAAGGATTGGGAGCGCTTTTGTTACACCGTTTTCCCTATTTTATCGATATTTCTGTTCACTCAAAAATACAGGACAGAGTTTCCTTCTTCAAGATATAAAACATACAGATTTAGGCAATCATATGGAAATATCATTTGAAATGATAGATTCTACGGGTATATGGCACTGGTGATTTCGTTCTAAAGTCATGTATATTTTTTTATTTTTAACTTTCTATTGGCAACTGTATTTTGACGCTTCATTATGTTTCTTTCAACATTTAAGTCAAACTGACTGACAGAAATCTGCACATCTTCCTTTCAGAGGAGAAAACTTTGTCGTGATGTCGAATGAACGGAAATATCGGCATTACAGTGTAGATGGCGTAACAAAAACGCTTCGAATCATTTTTACACAGACATTGAATAACTTTCCTATTTTTCTATAAAGAATGGTTCGATTGGAATGTAAAACTCAGTTATGCAGGAAGTGATAGTTCAGGTGATAAAATAATCATCAGAATATAAATGATTTACGACATTGACGAAAAATTTCACAAAAGGATAACACCTGTGCATTGATTGCCTTCTTTTGGCATTATGTATGAACAAGATGAATAAAAACCCTGGTGTGTTGACTTATACCTAATAGATTGTAAGCAAATTTTCTCGACTTTTCGCTATCTTGATTTTGATCAATTTTAACTGAAAAGATGCCTTCGAGAGTTTGCCAGCAGAGGCGCAACTTACGTGATTTTAATTTAATCTGTGATGCCATGATATCCGTCGCTCGACGGCCATTCGATTATTTATAGATTTATAGGTTATGTTTATTTCTCATGGTCTCATGTTTTGCATACAATATCTTGCTTTCCCGCGAAATGCTAGAAATTATGTAGTCATCACATTTGGACTGATTATTAGGTATTCCTTTTGCTTTCAATTTGATGAAGAATTATTCAAAAGCTCAGTGATTGTGATTTTGAATCTTCCGAAACAATAGTTGTGAGTGAAACTGGAAAATATTGATATCTCATCTTTCTACTTTCTGAGGAACCGAAGATAGGTAAGTACTTTTTCCTTCATAGTGTTTTAAAAATGCAATTTTAATGTGATTACGAGCCGATGATATGAGGGATAAGTAATAACTACACGTTACACGAGCGTTTCATTTTGAGCTTTGTAAATCGGTTCATAATAAATCTAACTATTACTATAAAATCAAACAAATACAAGAACAGTAACGATAAACACTTAAAAAGAATATAAACAAGAAAAACGTAAAAAGAAACAAGAACTAGGTACAAGATTTTGAATATTCAAGGAACTTTCAAATGCATTCAAATTCAAATCGAACTGTCAAGCATTTGAAAAAATTAATAGCTTTTTATTAGACGAACTTGACCTCACTTATTTTGTATGCTGATAATTCTATTGGTGAACGAAATATCCCGCAAGAGTTTATCCAATGAGACCGCCGATATCTAAAATCACTCGTAAGCTGCCGCCTCAATGAAAATGTACCCTTAGAAAATCGCATTTGTATCACCACCTCAACACCACCTACCGTCGAAAAATGTAAGTTTACTCTTCGATTTCTCAGGTCGAGGGGATTTGGCTAAACAAAAGCATATCGGTCAACGCACCAGGGTTTTTATTCATCTTGGATTCGACATATATGAATTAATTTTACCAATTGACAATCGTCATTCAAAAGTGACAGTTCTGTGTTTAGGTCATTTTGGCACTTCAAATTAAACAATTGCTATCAAAAACTGTGTATAACGATGCTTCTATAGAAAGTTTCAGTCGTAGGCGTAAAAATGCCAAAAGAGTTCAAAACTATCGCTACCAAGAGTTAGTGGCATCTTCGATTAGTTATTTCGAAAGAGAGCATGAAAATAATGTTCCTTTGCTTCACTCAACGGCTGTTAGAAGAATTGTATGAAACGTATAATCTACAGTGAGATATTTCTTTTCATGGTGTTTCAGCAGTTTCGAAGTCAAGTATGTACTGATTTCTCAAAAGATTGGATATAACAAAACTCAGAAGCCACCAATCAAACCTTTAATTGTATTATCTTCTGACCAAAAAATGCATTGAAACCTATTTTGTTTGGATTTGATTACCTTATTCGATTCGTGTTTTTTATGAGTTGTTTGGTTTTTTCGCTCAGTAACAGGTTTTAACAGAGTGATAATATATAGAAAATAGAAGTCCGAACTAATACCACTCTGTCACACATTTCTTATGTTATTTCTGTACCCTTTGACTGAATATGTTTGGGTCTTCGACAGGTTTCAATGAACTGAATTATTCAGACAGTGAAAGTGTCTATCAATGGCATACGATAGCGAACGTCACATGAAAAATCGCAAAGCAAGTGATTTAGAACGCATTAGCAGCTTCCAAAGCATTATGAGACACAATACGTGTGTGATAAATTGGTCCGTACCAATTTTCTTCGGCCGTTGCGAAGGGATGAGGAAGGTTATTAATTCTGAATCCGAAGCATAAAGCAAGCTTGATATATGGTCGAACGAAGCCTTCTAAAAAGAAATTCAGAAGTTGCACTGCGTCACCACAATAATTTGAGGAGGTCATTGTATCACATCAGAAGAAAATCGATAGATTCTTTGAGGACGGCTATCGGTCATGAATAGCATGAATATCATCGTGTGGACCAGTCCAGGAACGGAAAGATTCAGATGTCAACAGTGCATTACTCTTTCTTGAAACGGAGGAACGTAACAATCGAGGGACGGAAGGTATTCATATCTGAAATACTTATTTTTGTAATAGATGCGTGAAATGAATATTTTTTCAATGGCACATGAGAGTATCAATTTTTGGCAAAGACGCAGATTGAGGCCAAAAATTATCTCGAATGTGCCAGGAAAACACAAATTTTATACACGAAATACAAAAAACATTTTTTGTACAACTGTGAATGTGAATGAGATACTAATACATCTTGACATGGTTTTTTGTCCCGATAAATTATCGCAGCATTCAGTAATCTTTCTGTGTCGTTACTATAAAAACGGTTTGTTGGCACGGCACGTGTTTGATTGTGTTTGCTCGTAGTTGCTTCAATTTCAAGTTATTTTCAAGAAGATAGATATTGATTATGATAGTTGTAGTGAAAGCCCATAAGATAAGCACATGCAAAAGAATATAATATATCACCAACCAAATCCAAGTTACCATATAAAAAATCATATAAACAACTTTGTGAAGGTTGCGACAAGAGAACATCTAAAAAAGAATTCTAAAAATGTGGTTGTAAGCTACTTCGAGGAAAAATGAAAAAAAATTTAAAACCTCCTACGTTATGGAATGTTTACTCTATGTTGAAAAGTACATTGGATTGTGAGGAAAATATTGATATAAAAAAGTTTTCAAAATTGGTACCGTTCAGTAAGAACAAAAGCGTTGGATACCGAGGAAAAAAAATCTGTTTTATCAAGGGAAGAAATCAATAAATTTATTCAAGATGCTGATAACGAAAAAATTTACTTTATGTGTTACAGATATAATCATGATTTTGTAACATAATTAGTAATTTATTTTTTTATCTATATTGATTGCTAAAATTCCTGATACGAAGACATACTGCGCAAGAACGTTTACTGTTTCGATTTCTGATTATATTGAGATATAACGCAAGTATAGAGCACTACGGCTGTCTGATACAAAATATTGAATCGTCCATCTTTTTCCAAACATATCAACATTTCTGATAATATTGTGGAATCAGCCCTTCAAGAAATATCAAACATTTCTGATCAGCAGCAACATAGCAATATGGAATTTCTCCGGGAATTTATGTTGGAAGTAATTGTTCAAACGTTACTATTAATTATTATGCCTATGAATGAAATTATTTTATGATGAATGATCAATCAATAATAGACTCTGTTGAAAATGAATCCTCAATAACGTAATATTTCATGTTAATTTTGTTAATTATTCTGGCAGTAAAAAAAATGAACATTTACGCGTCAATAGAGATGCAGGAATGTCTTATCCTCGCCAAATTACTACCAGATTAACCGTTAGGAACATTGAAGAAAATTGTACAGATATGAGAAACCAATGAAAATAAATTTTATGATTGAGTTTTGTTGTCGAGAGGAGTTTTCAGTGATCACTTCGAACTGAAAATATGGAAGTGTCGTGAGGAATAAAAAACAAAATCAAAGGTCTGATTGAACAGAAAAAATTATTTTGTAACAAGAAAATGAGATATCAAATATGGAAAATAGTCAAAAAATATAAATAAAGAAATACTTATATTATTAGTAGTATTATATTAGTTATACTTGTTTTTACTTTTATGCGATTTATTTGTTTATACACATTAATCTCATCTCATTCGTCTCGACTAATTTTTATAATTTTTATACTACCACTTTTATACTTTACTTGTATTTTGTTCCTTCATTAGTTAAATGATTATTCATGACACTTTGTCAACAAGAAGTTATTCTCAGACAATAAAGTATCTATCTATCTAGAAATTAAATAATATAGATAAAAAATTGAGATATCAAATGTGAAATATCAGTCAGAGAAATTGAATAAGTGAATGAATGAAATAATATGAATAAATGTTAAAACCAAGATTCAAGTTGGGTGTACTCACGATGTACCGTTTGCTGGTATCGGCAATCGTCTTTGGGTGATGACTGACAATATTCCGAGATATAGTCGGTTATAAAGACTCAATTTCCTGTTTTCGCTGCTGTTTTCCTTTCCTTCTATTTCTTGAACCAAATTGATCTTCTTTCATCAAAATAATGGCTACAATTGAGGAGTAATAAAAATTAATTCGAAAGTGCTTTATGTTTACATCTGACACGGACAAATCCTGTGTAGTAGTAGTATGAATAGTGACAGAAGGCCGTTTCCTTTCATCCATTTCTCAGTCTACTTTGAAAAAGTAATAATAAAAGTAAGTAATAACATTTCAATTTGGTTCTAGGATGAAAAATTTGTGATGAAAGTTTCCCTTTATTTCACCAACAAAATATTATACCAACAATAATAATGACTTCATTTATCTAATGCATCAATGGTTGCCGGAAATTTGATCGAAAACAATTTGGTCGAAATCATTTGATCGAATATCAATTGATCGAAAATCAATTGATCGAAAAATAAAATGATCGAATAATCAATTGATCGAAAATCATTCGATCGAATAATCAATTGAACGAAATTGCAATTGATCGAACAACATTTCAATCGAACAATATACCGTACGCATCGCAGTGATGTGAGATGCTCTGTATAGGTTTCAGAATTAATGTCAGAGTCAGTAACGTCAAAAGTTCTGTTGTACGAAATATTGAAATATGTCCTACATAAATAGTCAATCTGGACAAAAAAAATTAATCCTGGATGGATATTTTTATTTAAAAGAATACCAACGCAATGACACGACATATTGGAAATGTGAAGAACACAAGAAATCATTGTGTAGAGCGAGAGTAATAGAAAAGAATTGCGTTTTTGTGAAACGAAGTGACCATACCCATGAAGGAAGATCTGATAAATTAGAAACAAGGAAAGTTCTTCAAGAAATCAGAGAGTTGGCCTCCACATCAAAGGAAGCACCAAAAACAATAATCTCGCATGCCTCCAGCGGGATAACTGAAAAAGCATGTGCTCTTCTGCCTTCAGTAGAGAACATGAAGAGAACTATTAGAAACATAAGACAAAAAGAAGACATTCTGCCCCCGCAACCTAATTCCTTGACAGAATTGATTATCCCAGAAGAATATAAGGTTACTGATAAGGGAATTCAATTTTTGGCGTATGATTCTGGAAACAATTATGACAGAATCTTATTATTCGCCACTCCAAAAAATTTACAAATATTGGCAGAATCACATATATGGTTGATGGATGGCACGTTTCAAACTGTTCCTTCTTTGTTTTATCAATTATATAGTATACACGCAGAATTAGGTGAGACTTACATACCCTGCGTTTATGCTCTTTTACCAAATAAAATGGAAAAAACATACATAAGGATGCTACAAGTGGTTAAAGATTTGATTATCAATCATAAGGTAGTGTTAATAATGACAGACTTTGAGAAATCTATTGAAAATGCCTTAAGTCTAGTTTTTCCGGGAATAAGTCACAAGGGATGCTATTTCCATTTTAGTCAATGTTTATATAGAAAAATTCAATCTCTTGGACTGAAGGGAAAGTATGACACAGACGCAGAATTTTCATCAGCACTGAAATTATTCAATGCTTTGGCATTTGTTCCGGAAAGTATGGTCACAAGAGCATTTCACCTTTTGTGCATACAGAATTCGCTACCAGACGAAATTGAAGAATATGTTGTTTACTTCGAAGAAACTTGGATTGGAAAAACAACTCAATTAAACAAATACAAGAAGCCACTCTTTGCACCATCAATGTGGAACTGTTTCGAGAGTATTCAATATGAAAATCTTCCTCTGACAAATAACTCCATTGAAGGGTGGCATTCTGGATTTCTGAGAGAGATAAATGCTAAGAAACCATCATTCTGGAACTTCATTGATGGACTGAAGAAAGAACAATCCTTTACAGAATTGAAAATTATAAAATCTGCTACCGGCGATATTGCAGTCAAGAAAAAGAAATACAAAGACCTCAAATGTCGCTTGAGACATATCACGAAACAATTGCAACAAGACTGCGATGATGAAGAACTGTTTAATTTCCTTAAATATGTTTCGTTTCTGTTGTAATTCAATTGATTATATAGTTATTTAATTTCGATGTAATTATTGTTATGAATAAATCAAATTCAATCTGACTGTTGTTCGATCAATTGCAATTTCGTTCAATTGATTATTCGATCGAATGATTTTCGATCAATTGATTATTCGATCATTTTATTTTTCGATCAATTGATTTTCGATCAATTGATATTCGATCAAATGATTTTCGATCAAATGATTTCGATCAAATTTCCGGCAACCTGCATCAATGATTGCAACGGAGCGAAAAATATTTATATCGTTATGCCGTATCGCTAATGAATACAAATACTCATTACTGAATTAAATCTAGCGCAAAACAATAAATCGAACAGGGCACATCATTACTAATTAACTCGATAAATCAATTTAACGGTCAGCAACAATGCGTATGAATGCAGGGAGCGCATCAAATTTCGATAGAATATAATTAGTTTCATCGTTAAGTTCACTAGGATAGAACACATGGATGGAGAAAGCTATTGAATAATAATAAACATTGTTTCTTTCTTCAATGGTGGTATTGGTGGGATTGGGATCAATTTGATTGAAGAAAAACTATTGTTTCTTTGCCAACGTTTCGAATTTTAATAAATTCATCATCAGGGCTCATTGTTATAGAGCCCTGATGATGAATTTATTAAAATTCGAAACGTTGGCAAAGAAACAATAGTTTTTCTTCAATCGAATTGATCCCAATCCCACCAATACCACCATTGAAGGATTTAACTCTAGATCACCAAACCTACCAAAATTGTTTCTTTCATATGCAGATTCACACGACGGGAAGCCCTGTGATGCTCGAAGAACACCGCGTGAATCAAGGGACAGGAGGTACCAATTAGCATTCACTTTGAATTTCTGAAGTTTGTTAGCCTCAGGAAACACCTCTCTCGGCAAGGAGTTCCAGAGCTCAGCTGTTCTATTGAAAAAATATCTATGCTTTACTACCTGCTAAGTTTTTTGTTCCGATATGGACTCCGTGTGTTACTACTGAGTGTTATCATTAATTTATTAACAATATACTGAAAAGCGGGCTGAAAGGGATTGACCCTTTGTCACTATTCATGCTATTTTCACATCTTGCTCTTTCTAGAGTCTCACATGCATCGAGCCTTGTGTCATGCACAAGCTCAATCAGTTTCAGATTGCTATCACCAATTCTTTGGTTATTGATGACCGACATTTTTCAGCAATTAACTATGATTTTTCATGAACATACTATCATTTGAGAATTGTTTTAGGGGATATGCTGAGTTGAAGTTTCCAAAGAACTGTGCAACTAATTCCAAATTAGTATTTTTTTTACTTTCAGGACAAAGGAAGAAGTCAGGTAGTCTCAAGATGCATAAAAATCCTGGTAAAATAACTTGGATAACATTACAACATAAATGTTCCCGTCAAAAACGCTAGACCTACGGCTAACTCAATGATAGACATTAGGCGAAGTTCACATTCCTAAAATATAGTCACAGATGGCACCAAACCCAGTAAAAAACAAATAAATCATAATGCAAACGGCAAAATATGACGTAGTTCGATTATTGCACCATGTACCGAATTTTGTGTGAACCCCCTCAATCTGATTAATACTGTCTGAAGTTGTTAATTTTTGTAAAATAATATCGAATCAGTAATTCCACTAGGGATTCCATTCATCTTGGGTAGTCTTCTTGCGTTGGGCCCTTCGGAGTTATTTTTTAATATCAGAAAAGCAGTTCTTTGTCTTCATTGTCTGTTGATTCATATAAATTGTAAAGATCCCGCAGATTGTTACTATTCACGACTATTTCTTAGCTTATTTTTGAGTGAAAATTTGTTGTGGCTGGCTTCATACGTTGAGGTCATACAAATTATTGACAGAATTGACAGCCAGACGTCTCTCCCACATGATATGGAGGCTGGTGTACCTCAAGGATCGATTCTTGGTCAGCTAATTTTTCGACGGTATACCAATGATATTCCCGAATGTGTCAGCCTTTAACATCTAATTATATATGCTGATGATACCACTTTGGCAACTGAAGCAGAAACGTCTGAAGAGCTCGTTTCAAAAATAAATATATTGGCGAAAGAATCCAGCACGAGGTGTGGGAGAAATACTCTGATGGTTAATTCTGCTTAAACAGTTTCTATGCACCCTTTGACCAGAAGCGAAATATAATCTGGGTTGGAATAGTAATATCAATCACGTTTGCAAGAAATTGAATAGTGGTCATTTTGCTATATTGCTAGTGAAAAATATTTTATACTATACTATGCTATTGTTCATTTCCACATTTCTTATGATATTATTCTTTGGTTGATGCAGAGGGAGCATCTAGAGCTTTTGTTTCTCGAAAGGTTATGCGATTAATATTTAACCTAGATTATAGGGAAACATGTCGTAATAATTTCGAAGAACATGGAATTCTCACATTTGACTTCATTCACATACAAATTTATTCTATATGCAATTATCATAACTTCTGATTATCACGACTACCTAAGTCGATCCTGGAAACTTATTAGGCCTCCTAACCATAAAACCAGTCTGTATGAGAGAACCTGATGTACAAAGGAATTCAATTACTGACTCATCTGCCTGTCTGTTTGTGATTGGAACACAACCTCAATGTTTTCGAAAGGAAACTGAAAGAGTTTCTTTGTTGAGAATGTTACTATGACATTTCAGAATTTATGAACAAAAATATATTAATATCAACTTTAATAGTTTCAATATTGTCTTTCAATCTATCATCATCTAGTATTCAGATGCCAGGAGTAACTATTCCTACAAAGTCAAGTATTTCGATGCTAGGAATTACGATTAATAATAATCTCTCATAGAAATAACCATGTGGGATCGATTGCTAAACGTGCTTCCCAGAAACTTGGATTTCTATTTCGTGCGAAAAAATACTTCACTTCACATCAGCTTCTACAAGGCTCAGATACGACCTGTCTTGGAATATAGTTCTCATGTATGGCGTTCGGCACCAAAACATTTATTGAAGCTTCTCGATTCTAATCAAAGGAAGGCAACCCATCTCGTTGGTGATTTTTTGCTCAGAGACTCGCTCACTTCATTGGAATATCGTAAAAGGGTCAGAGAATTGTCTTTCTTCTATAGATATTCTCACAGTCGGTGCTCTTCTGAATTGTTATCAATCGTTCCAACCTTGGCAATATCTACACGGATAACTCGACGAGTGCAGAATTACCACTCCTTTGTTGTGAACTTGAAGACCTGTCGAACCTATCTGGCTCAGGGATCTGTTTTCACTTACGAGAAACACGAGAGCTTTTTTTTTCGAAGTGAACTCGACATTTCGATGAGAATTTTGTTGTCTGACAACTCAACGAAAAAAACTGCCTCTGGAAAATTTACGAGTCCGCAGGACGAGTTATTTTTTCTGACAGTTTTTTGAGTCACTTTGCCGGAAGGCAACTGATCTCGAATCATCAATGTCAAGTTGTATTCGACAAAAAAAGCTCGAGTGTAATTCGATACGACAACTCAATGAATATAGTTTAGTTCATTTAATTCAACGGAAAAGTACAATTGTTGAAAACACAATTCTTATATTTCATTTTCACAGATCAGATATACTCTTTTGACAACGCAAGTGAAAAATTGACAAAGACGCCGCCAAAGATTAGTTTACAATTCTGGTTGGCATGCTTTCAAGAGTTAGGTTCCGTTTTGTCGCTGATGCACTTAGGGCACAGTTTTTTCGCTGTCATAATGACAAAATCACGGCGGCTTATGAGATATTTTATACATGAGTTAAATTTTCACTAGAAAAACTGAGCTTTGGAATTTCTTGTTGTGAGAGGTTTTTCCTGAAGCTTACAAACTTAAACTGTTAAACTTAAACTGTTAATTCGTATCTTCTGTCCCTTGATTCACTCAGTGTTCATCGAACATCAGAGCTTCTTTTCGTGTGAGTTTGCATGAAAAAAGAAAAGATATAACACTCTCAGTATAATGGGTAGATAATCCCTACGCCAATGTGTTCGGATACAATCTTGCAAGGCACACAGTATCTCTGCACGACCCACTGGGCCCCAATAGGGTGAAATTAGCCGAATATGGCCGGATTGCTGGAGTGTGCGAAGTCAACTTGACCGTGTCTGATGGTCAGCTTCACAAAGGTGGACTCAGCACGAATCAATCATCTACTAAATTGGATATAAAATGGGAAGGCATCACGTCGAACGGCTTATTAGGTAGATTAATTTTAACAGAAAGTCAATGGGTTGCTGCCAGTGCCACTATCGACATGGTCAAGTCGTTACGACATGAAAGAAATGTAGAAGAGGATTCGATTTCGGGCTGTATCTGTTTCTTTTTTATGTGCAGATTCACAGGAAATGGAATCCCTGTAATGTTCAAAGAACACCGCGTGAATCGAGGGACAGGAGATACGAATTAACATTTACTTTGAATTTCTGAAGTTTGTAAGCCTCAGGAAAACCTCTCTCGGCAAGAGAGGTTCGATAGGTCACCAAGCTCACAACAAAGGGGTGAGAATTCGGTACTCGTCGAGTCATCCGTGTAGATTCTGCCAAGGCTGGAACGATTGATGACAATTCAGAAGAGCATCGACCGTGAAAAAATCTATAGAAGAGGTACAAGATATTTCAATGGAGTGAGCGAGTCTGGGCGGAAAATCACCAACAAGACGGGTTGCCTTTCTCTGATAAGAATCGAAAAGAGTCAATGAATGTTTTGGTGCTGAACGCCATACATGAGAACTATATTCCAAGACAGGTCGTATCTGAGACGTGTAGATCATTAGAAGCTGACGAGAAGTGAAGTATTTCTTTGCACGAAATAGAAATCCAAGTTTCTGGGAAGTACCTTTGGCAATCGATCTCACATAGTTTTTCTATGAGGGATTATTACTGATCGTATTTCGTAGCATCAAGATACTCTAATTTGTAGGAATAGTTACTCCTAACATGTGAATACTTAGATGATAGATCGGCTTTCTTTGAGAAAAGACATGCCTGGGTTTTCCTAGCATTAAATTCCACAAAGTTCATTTTACTGCATTCTATTATTTTTACCAAGTCATCATTGATTTTATCGACGTGAATGTTTTTTTTTGAATTTTTGTTCCTTGAGCTGGTCGATGGGGACTCTGGGGGAGAAACTAGTATATACTACTGTCCTCCCGCAAAACTTTGTACTGAAGAAGACGTTTTCTCGAGCAAATCATTGATATGAAGCGGAAACGAAGTGGGCACCAGAACTGAACCCTGTGTAATACCTGCATTTATTGCAGAAGAGTCCTCAAGATAATAACATTCAATAACATCCATTCAAATTCCAAGTGTTTTCTAGAAATTATTGTATCTAGTAAAAATCGAAGTGAATATTCGAATTTACCATAGTAAATTATGCAAGGATTTTTTAATAACCATTGCACGAGAGTTGCATACGCTTTTTCTGTAAACCCGATAAATGACGAAGAACTATGAATATTATATTTATATTGAAAACAATAACACTGATTACTCGTATTTCTTCAAGGAATTCTGAAATTTTCCAACATCATTTAGAAACAGGCCACAAAATAGATTTCAAAAACACCAAAACCGTTGCCACAGCCAAAACCCTCCAAACCAGAATTACCCAAGAAGCCATTGAAATCGAAAAACGTCCCAACTGTCTCAATAAACGCGACGATTCTCAAAGACTCCCCAATACCTGGAAACCACTCTTGGTCCGACATACTTCTATTTACTCCGACTTGGGAACTAATCCGTTCGAACCTCCCATCGACCGTCCGATCCCTGATCCTGCCATAATTACTAATGAACCCTCAAATCCCACCAACCTCTGATCCTCGATCTCCAGTGATGATAGCCAGCTAGTAAGACAACTCAGACCTAGATGCAAGGTCACTCAGTCTTGAAAATGGCTCCAAAGTGGGAGCCGAAACGTAGACAAGTAAATCTTTCCAGACGTGGATTAACCGGAAGTTCCATATATATATATATCAGGACGGTATGGACAGATATTCGTCTCACAGTTCTTGAGAATGAATTCAAAATGGAATTCGAAACGTCGAACAAATCAGAAGATACCTTACGGATAAAAACCCAGAAAATTCATCTTGCATATATATATATATATATACATGGAACTTCCGGTTGATATATATATATATATATATATATATACATACTGCACAATCTAAGGTACTGCAAGAACTACCTCCAAAGGTTTTTGGTCCGATATTCTTCTTCCACTAATTATCCAGAAATTGAAGGCAGAGTAAAAGGGATATACCCTTCGTCATCATTCATATTCGATAAAGTGAATATGACAGTTGCATATAGAACTTCTTACGAATTACAACAGCTTCTTGGTAACTCAAAAGATGAATAAGAAAACTCAGAGAAGTCGGGAATTCACGGAATCAGTTGTCAAGATTGCAACAACAAATTAATCAGAATAAACAGCAGTGAGAAAGTACATATCGGACCGGAAAACTTGAGGTATATAAACAAATAACCCTAGCTTCAGATTGATTATCAATTTTTTCTCCTGAAGATGCTAACCTTTTTAGCGAAACGCGCGTCGAGTGCAAAAATATCAGTTCGGGGTTAGGGTAATTGATATCTAGGAAAAGTTTCGACTTTAACACAAAAAAATATTTTTCAAGCATTCGTTCGGAATTTGATTTTCTCACTTGATTTGAATTTTTATCCTTTCGTTCTTAGCAACAGGTTTCAATAGAGCTGGTATCCGCAATCTTCAGGTGATGACTGACAATATTTCGAGGTATGGTCGGTTATAAAGACTCGATTTTTCTATGGTGAGATATTCTTTTCATCGAGCCGAAGACAGTCCATACTATAGACAATGGAAGTCCGAATCATTACCATTCAGCAAGGAACATTGTCAACCACATTCAAGTAAACATTATTTTCATTACTGCCTGGTTATCTCTGGGAAAAATGTAATTTTGGAATCACGCAGTATTTCCTCGCATATACAAATGACTATAATAGTATATTATGCAACAATCATGTAATGATGGTTATTAATACACGAGTATGAACCGATATACGAAAGGAACCGAAGTTGAACTTCGTATGGTTTATACGAGTGTATTAATAACCATTACAAGAGAGTTGCATACGCTATTTCTTCTACACCTGATAAATGATAAAGAACTATGAGTATTATATTTATGTTTGGATTGTGGATCTCACTGATCTGGAAGTTAAGGAAATATTTACATTTATTTCACTATTGCTAATCTCGAATTAAGGACATATATAATTATTATTATATGATTATTATAGTACGGGTGTAAAAAAAACTATCTATTATGTATGTTTCGAGAAGTTGTTGTTGACATGGTTTGTTGAATTTGAATATCGATAATAATTGTGGATTTGTCTGAGTTCTTCTATATCTGATGGAATTGAGTTGGATAAATAAAAAAATTATGAACCTCAATTGATTCTTCTGTGAAGAATCCCACACTAACACCTGTTGGATGTAATCCAATGCCCTTCGTGGTATTAGCCAGGGGAGTAGTTGTTTTCTAATAGGTGTTAGTCCGTCAACCTACAGTGTAGGTGAGTTGAGGCTGGCCTGAACAAATTGTTCATTTTTTGAATATTTGATTTAAAGCCAGTCTTCAAGCATCCCCATGAATATTTGTTTTATTCGTATTTTCCTTGTACGAGGAATTGGGGCCATGCGGATATGCTCTTGGTTAGTACCTAGTCTACGGGCAGATGGCGCAGCAACGGCTTTTTTGCTAGTTGTTTGTATCAGCCTAGGTCTAAGGAAGATACTCTACTCGAGTATGATTTTCAATTATGGGAAGTCATCAACTTATGTTGATGATGGCACTGCCTTGCACTGACGAGAGGCCAAAAAGCCCGAAACCGGTCTGCAAGTGTGTCCCGTCCCAATAATTGAAAATCAATTCTGGTGGTTTATCGCCAAGAGTATATGTGGAATTTCTTCTGTGAAGAATCCCACACTAACACCTGTTGGATGTAATCCAATGCCCTTCGTGGTATTAGCCAGGGGAGTAGTTGTTTTCTAATAGGTGTTAGTCCGTCAACCTACAGTGTAGGTGAGTTGAGGCTGGCCTGAACAAATTGTTCATTTTTTGAATATTCAATTGATTTCCTTACAAAAAACTGTAGGTTCTACATGTGAGGAAAGACCCAGATCCAAACTTCTTTTGGGAAACTTGTATTGTTCACTCCAACATCGCTCCTACTCGCACGCTTCATCATTAGTGACCGGAACAGGGCCTCGTCAGAGAAATGAACCACCGCAATCGGGACAAAGGCGGATTGATTGATAGGAAATGAATAGTTTTCAGTCGTTTATTATGTGTGGTCGTGTCATTTTTTCCCAATAATGTTCGGAGTGATTTATAGTGCCGATCCAGGATATTTTTTCCGTTTCACCCCGTCCTCATTCGGCTCTGCCAGGGCCAATTGAGCAGAAATCCATGAAATTTGTTTGGTGATATAACATCGAGTTCGACGATCCGCAAAATGATCGATTAGGTTCGAACGGAGAACAAATGAAATCATCCGCTAGATCATGATTCGGGTCATTTTCCGAAATGTGTTTAGCCCGCAAGAAATCTGGTGTTTTTCATAAAAATCAAATTCAACGAAAAGTACTTCGATATTCTATTACACAATGAAGCGGAAATTGAGTCATTTCCGTCAAGAAAAATGAACCTTACTGAGGCTGAAAGCCGTGGTAGGCTATTTCTCAAGTGAACAATTTCATTTTATTTAACACCATATATGTAATGCTATCATTACTAACGTCCAAGAAGGTTGGGGAGTGTCACATTACACACCTCTATTTCCCGCCCTCATTGCATCTATTCTAGACTATATCTGTCATTTATTGACTTTATCTGACATTTATTTATATTGGTGACAATTGTATACCCCGTAGTCACGGTAACAATATATCTACTTGATTATTGTGAGAAAACCGCGTTCTTGGTAATTTGTCGTTAAATGTAATATTTTGGATATGTTCAGAACAAAACAGAGATTTATTAATTTTAATCGGATTATGATGGTTGTAAATAAAATAATATACAAACCTCGGTGGAAAGTTTCATTCCTGTCTCGAGATCATAACTAACCTCGTCGATTTGCATCTCGGTTAACTAACTAACTGATCACACGACAGGAATGAATCACTTCCCACCTCGGTGTGTTATATATTATTTCTTTCACCGCCTAATATGACCTTCATATTATTTACCAATTTCATGGAGAAAGTAGGTTATTTCAGGTGTGTAATGTGATACTTCCCAACCTTCAATGACGTTAGTAATGACAGCATTACATACAGTGTCACACATAAAGTTCGCGACATATGGAAGTTTTTTTTATTAATAGATATAATGAAAATTTGGCTTGGCAGTTAGTTTGTGCTTGAAAAATTAGTGGAAAACAGCCTCTTTCCTTTTGTCATGTGATACTCTAAACCTGTCAAATTTGACATTTTTTTCGAAAATCCTCAAAAAATCAGTTTTTTTTTGGAAATTTCGAAAAATGCCAAAGAGAAAAAGTGCTCAGTTTCCAATTTCATACCGTTGCTCGAAATTTGGACTCTTTACTGTCACTTCGACTTTTTTCCAATTTTTTTAATTTTTCGAATCTTTCGCTCTATCGATTCGAACGAAACATGATTCAAATTTCATAATTTTGATGAATACGAGACTTCAATGTCATATCTTGCCCAGAAAATACCCGCATTGGCCTGTTACCAGAAAAAGAAATGAATACACCTCCAGAAATTCGTCTTTGTTGTTGCAAAGTTCATCAAGTTTTTTCATTTCATTGTTAACCTGGTTCGGTTTTTCCATGTAGGAACGTTAATATGTCAGTAATCGAATTAACGAATTCCTCTTCATTCTTATTACACTCGTATTTTTTTTTTAATAGATTTTTATCCAGTTTGATTATTTTTCTGACCAATAATTCAGTTACAAACTAACCCGAAATATCATTCTTTTCTGTAAACTAAACATTGACCTACAGTTTCAAAACTATTCAAAAGACTTTGGTTCTAGCGATTTGTACTAAACATGATATAAAATTTCGTGATTTTAAACATTACATTAATAAAAAAAACTTCCATATGTCGCGAACTTTATGTGTGACACTGTATATGGTTGTGAATAAAATCATTTTCTTCATAAGATGTCATATATGTGAGCCTTGCATCTATCAAGATTACGGACATCAAACCTCGTTTTGTCAAAATCAGTAGAGCGGAGGTTGAGACAACTTTAAAAAACACTCAACCTCGAACTTTTTCTGTTGAAGCTCTCGTCATTACTGTCACCAGACACCGAGCGCAAGCCACAAATCCACCCAGCCTGACTGATGAAAGCAAATTGGAATCAAAGAGAAATTCAGTACATGATTGTGGCAGAATACAATGAGATACGGCGATTCACGTATGCCTCACAAAGCGCACATACTTGATTACACAAAATGAAACATTGACGCTGTAAATAGATGCATGTTCGATGTGCTCAATCTCAGCAGTCTCCATATTTCCAATTATGCACATCCGATTGGCACAACGTGGGATCGAGGAAATCAGTATATCATTGGGAGAATATTGCTATGTGCACTGATAATCTTGTTGGAGGCATATTACTCCTGCCAATAATTTGGATGAAAGCAAGCTGAACCTCATATATACATTATCACTCATAATCTTCCTAGAACATATTAATATATTTATCTACACCCGTACTCTAATAATACACTGATATGCCCACAACCCGTTTTATAATGAAATCCATTACGATACAGATTTTCATTACGATACAGATTTTCAACCAATAGAAACCCATTATTTTTCAATCAAGCATGATGTGCAAGCTTTGCATTTTGACATTTGTCAAGTCAAAATAAGTAGGTATTGAATTTTTTAAGAATTAAGTCAACTTTCGGTAATCGTATGAAAATGTCTTATAGCAGTGATATAGAAGAATTACCAGCGACCCTCCACAGATGTCTTAGACAAGAAAAAAGTACAATCGAAAGGATTATATTTTTCATTTGACAAATGCGACACATGTTTTTATTTTCAACCAATTTATATGAGCTCTCGTGTCCGAGTGGTCAATGGCGCCGGCAGTGGTCAGTTACGTCCGGGTTCAATTCGTGACCTCGCCACAAGTTTTTTTTTCATTTTTTTCTTCTTTTCATTTCTCATTGTTGTATTTTCCGTGATTATACCATCAATTATAATTTTGTAGAATTTTTCAAAGAAATACGATTGATTACCTACTATTATTGTGTTCAAAATAAATACCTAATAATATAATATTTTTAGTTCTTCATTATTTATAGGTGTTGATGAAATAGCGTATGCAACTCTCATGTAATGTTCATCAATACACTCGCATACACCATACGAAACTCACCTTCGGCTCGTTTCGTATCCCGGTTTATAATATATATATATATATATATATATATATATATATATATATATATATATATGTGTTCGGATAGGTTTCCGCGGTCAGTTGTATGTTGTTGTTGAGTTCGGGTTGAACCGCGTCTGGAGTTTTGTTCTCGACGTTTCGGCTCCGATTTTGGAGCCATTTTCAAGAGGTGAATGTGACTTCACGCTGAGGTCTCAATCTGCCTACTCCTCAGGTGTTGTCACAGGGGGCAAGGGTTTGTGACTTGACGCCGGGGCCTCAATCTGCCTACTCCCCAGGTCTCGTCACGAGTTCTTTCTAAGGTCTCAATCTGCCTACTCCTTAGATCGAACTGAAAATGGCTCCAAAATCGGAGCCGAAACGTCGAGAACAAAACTCCAGACGCGGTTCAACCCGAACTCAACAACAACATACAACTGACCGCGGAAACCTATCCGAACACATAGTACGCCTCTACGGGGAGGAAATACTGAAACTCACCAAAACCTATTCCTCACTCCTCATCCGAAGATCCAAACTTCTCTGCGATCTCACTTTCCTCAAATCCTGCAGAGACCACGAAGTCATTCCCAAAGCATTCCAACTTAAGCATCACGACAAGTCCTTCTCAGCCAAACACATCCTTGGTCGCGCTAGCCAGGCCCTCATCCGAAAAACCATCCACGACATCAGACGCAACCTTCATTCCAACAATATGTCCTTATACCAATGCTACGGCACGCTATCACTCGCCAAAATCCATCCACTTATCTGGGACACACTTCTCAGAATCTCTCAAGAGAAAGCAGACCATATCAGCATACAAAAAACCGAGACCCATAAGAAAAAACTATCAGTTCTCTTGAAAACCAACACTCCGAACCCATCAACATCCAATCCCCCAGTCCTAGTTCACAATCTCTCCGACACCCCTCTGGACGAAAATGCACACAACATTTTATCCAAAGGTTTCAATTTCTCTATCACCCCCACCTCAATTCCAACCGAATCACTCATCACCCAAATCGAATCTGCTATCACTCACCTTCCTGAAATAATAGCCGAAGAAACCCGACAAGACATCGCCACCACTCTCAGGAGGGCAAAACTTCCTAAATCCAATATCACACCGGCAGAGAGACATTCTCTGAAAAGTCTCCACAACAACCCAGACCTGATCATCCTCCCAGCAGACAAGGGCAACGCCACAGTTATCCTCAACACGTCTGACTATGTTGATAAAATGAGTAAACTACTCGATTCACCTGAATATCAACCCACCGACAGAGACCCAACGACCTATCTTGAGAAGAAAACCAGGACCCTCATCAACAACTCCAATATCCCTATCGAAACCAAGAAAGCTCTCATCCCCCGGGAAAAATCCTCACGCACACCTCGCATATATGGTCTCCCAAAAATACACAAACCCAACGTTCCTCTTCGCCCCATTGTCAGTGCTTTCGGTTCTCCAACACAAAATCTTGCTAAACACCTTGCAAATACTCTCCAACCCCTTGCAGAACAGTCCTCGTCATATGTACGAAATTCTTTCCACTTCATTGAAATCCTCAAAAACCTCAATATCCAACAGACCGACATCCTTGTGAGTTTCGACGTAGTGTCCTTATTCACAAATATCCCTTTATCAGATACATTGAACATTCTCGAAACCAAACACCAAATTTCCAAAGGCACCCTCAACCTCATCAGTCACTGTATGTCCAGTACATACTTCCTATTCCAAGGTACCTTTTACAAACAAGTGAAAGGCGCCCCCATGGGTTCTCCCCTCTCACCAGTCCTTGCAAACCTTTTCATGGAAGACTTCGAAACTAAAGCCATTGAAACGTTCGACCACAAACCCTCTTGCTGGTTCAGATACGTAGATGACGTTTTCGTCATATGGCCTCACGGCTCCGAAACTCTCCATAATTTCCTTGATCACCTTAACGACCTCCACCCAAATATAAAGTTCACAATGGAAATCGAAAGCAATAACTCCCTTCCATTCTTAGATGTCCTCATCACAAAAACCAATGACTCCTTCACCCACACGGTCTACAGGAAACCAACACACACAAACCGATACCTTAACGCAAACTCCCACCATCATCCAGCACAAACCAATTCCGTTGTGAATTCCCTCATCCACAGATCCATCAACCTCACAGACCTCCATAACAAACCACAGGAACTAGCCCAACTCAAATCAGCCCTTCTTCAAAATGGATTCACAGACCATCAAATTGACAGATCCATCCGCCGCCATCAAACTTCTCATTCCATCCCCAGAGATCCAACAGACAACAACGTTTCCCACAAAGCTTTTCTTCCCTACATTAAAGGTGTTACTGACAAAATTAGCCGAATACTCAAAAAACAGGACATAAAAACGATATTTACAGCCAGCAACAAAATCTCCACATTCCTCCGCTCCCCCAAGGACAAAATTGTCAACGAATCACAGGGTATATATGAAATACCATGTTCTGATTGCCATAGAACATATGTAGGCCAGACCAACAGACGTGTGACAAGTAGAGTATACGAACATCAACTTGCTGTCCGAAAATCAGACCCATCTTCAGCTCTGTCCAAACATCATCAAGAGACAGGACACAATATAGACTTTGCGAACACTAAGACCATCGCCACAGCAAAAACACTACAAGCTCGTATAATTCGCGAGGCCATCGAAATCGAGAAGCGACCTTCCTGCTTAAATAAACGTGACGACGGCCAGAGACTTCCAACTGCATGGAAACCCCTAATTTCCAGATGCCCAGTCCCCACCAAGACATCCGACGGTCCTTTAGTAGCACCCGCTGCTATAAATCCTACCCAACATCCCTCGATACCTCAGTTCGATCTAAGGAGTAGGCAGATTGAGACCTTAGAAAGAACTCGTGACGAGACCTGGGGAGTAGGCAGATTGAGGCCCCGGCGTCAAGTCACAAACCCTTGCCCCCTGTGACAACACCTGAGGAGTAGGCAGATTGAGACCTCAGCGTGAAGTCACATTCACCTCTTGAAAATGGCTCCAAAATCGGAGCCGAAACGTCGAGAACAAAACTCCAGACGCGGTTCAACCCGAACTCAACAACAACATATATATATATATATATATATATATATATATATATATATATATATTATATACATATATATACAGTGTGGTCCACTAAGTCTGCAACAAATGGGAAACTTTTTTATTATCGATTTCTCAGAAAATTTTATTCTTGACAAAAGTTGGTGCATGTTCCAAAACTATACCAAGTGTACCTGAAATGGCTTTATGACAATCACCATACAAGATAGGCCAAAAAATATAAATTTCGTTCAAGAGTAAAGTAAGTACCCTTATTTCAGAAAATATAGAAATATGTTGAGCAGGAAAGTTGCTTAGGATTAAAAGTTATGTTCGGATACGGATTTTTAATTTTTTCAATTAAATTTTGTGAGCTCTCCGTAGGCGAGCGGTCTAAGGCTCTGAGATTATATTTTTTTGTTGGAAGAGACATGGGTTCGATTCCGGCATCGAGTAATCTTTTATTTTTAAATTTTTGATCTTCTCTTCATTTCTCATCGTTTTATTCAATACCATTACAATTTTGTAGAAGTTTTCAAAGAAATGCTTTTAATTAGTATTAGTATGTGCAATACAAATATAAATATAATAATTTGTGGTTCTTCACTATTTATCGGGTGTAGATAAAATAGCGCATGCAACTCTCATGTGATGGTTATTGCATAATGTACTATTATCCAACACATGACAGTTGCAACTGTCATTATTGGTGTCATTTTAGACAAGTAAACTATCAAATAACACAATAGTGTGTTAAAATCCATAACTCAATAGTGAATACCTTCTCAGACAGTGACCGGTGTAGAGCGCTGGTTCCTTCAATTTCAATAACATTGCTTTTCTTGAAGGTATCTTCGACACTGTGTTCATTCTTACACACTGACTGGTACACATTCCGTTATTGTAAAAAAACAAAGAAGCCGATAGAACTAATATTATTTGGTCTCAAAGACATGTATTTTTTACATAAATTGATCGGGTTGACAAGAACATTTTTTTATAAATGACTTTGAGAAATTTGAGAAGTTGAGCTGAGTATCATGTTGTGTTCACGGTTAAATGAGAGAAATTTCTCTATTGAGTAGAAGCAGTGTAACAGTAAATTATGTTTCACTGGTGTTTTGAATTTGCTGAAATTGAATGATTTCACATCTGGTGGTGAAATATTTTCAAATTCGATATTTGGATAGTTTTGCTCAGTGACAGCCAGCCTGAATTTTTGAGTTATGAGTTTTTTTTTCGATGAACTCGTATCATGGTTATGGATATTAGCATTTTTTGGCACCAAGCTATATTAGAGGAAGTCCCTAATGAGGTTTGATGAATAAAAACACAAGGGATTCGTTATTTCTTACATAGTGGGCGACAGAGGGCATGGTAGTCTGCACCATAAATGATTCTGAGTGCCCTCTTTTTGAGCCTGAGCTCACTTATAATTACACGAGAGCTTTTTTGTCGAAATAAACATTTCGATAAGAATTCTGTTGCCTGGCAACTCATCGAAAAAAACTGCCTCTGAAAAAATTACGAGTCCGTAGGACGAGTAATTTTTTCTGGCAGTTTTTTGAGTTTATTTGCCGGGAAGCAACTAAACTCGAATAATAAATGTCAAGTTTTCTTCGACAAAAAAAAGCTCGAGTGTAATTCGGTACGACAATTTATTGAATACAGTTTACTTTATTCAATTCAACGGAAAAGTGCAATTGTTAACAGAATTCTCATATTTCATTTCCACAGATCAGATATACTCTTTCAACAAAGCAAATGAAAAATTGACAAAGACGCCATCAAAGATTTGTTTACAATTCTGGTTGCCATGCTTTCAAGAGTTAGGTTCCGTTTTGTCGCCGAGAAACTTAGGGCAAAGTTTTTTCGCTGTCCTAATGACAAAATCACGTCGGCTTATAGGATATTTTATATATGAGTTAGATTGTCGTTGGAGCATCGTAGGGGGGTCGGAGACTTGTTGCTCTCATACCCTTGGCAGTATCTACACCCTACGAGTGCCGAAATGCCACCTATTTGATGTCATCTTGGAAATCTGTCGTAACTCTCTTGCCCAGGGTTTCAGCTGAGCTCTGGAACTCCTTACCGGAGGCGGTTTCTCCTGAGGCTAACAAACTTCAGTGATGTTAATTCGTATATCCTTCCCCTTGAATCACGCTGTTTTTCGAACATTACATGGCTCCCTCTTCGTGAAAATATGTATGTATAAAAAAAATTAAATTTTTCCTGACCGATATATTATTTTCAATACCATTCCAATGTTTACGTGAATTTGAATCAATAATGGTCGAATATATGCGTGCTACTCCAGTCATATTCTGCAGGATAAAGCACTCGATGGTATGTAGTCGAAAACAAACACGGATTATTCCGGATGGGGGGAATTAGCCGGCTAATGCGTCACGGAAAATGTATGTCGTGTTCGGGCTCAACGTGGCGATTACATTTTTGAAGTATGACTCGATTAGCTGATATATGACTGAAGGGTAGTCTGCCTGCGCAGGTGGATCGCTCAAGTTGATAATAACCGGATTTATGAGTCCGGGGTGGTCAGTTTGCGTTACACTATGTGTTCCGTTGTAAAGAGGTAGAGAGGATTACGATACATCATTACGGAGTTTGTCAGTAGCTCCGTGAAGAATTTCCGTTATGTCATCGTCAAATGTTCGATAGTGGATTATACCATGAGTGAATGATAATAGCTATTATTCTGGAGGAGTTTTTACGAACCGAGCCGCGTCAGCGGGAGTAATATTACGAGTGAATAATAGTCATTAATGCGATGACCAGGAAGAACCTACGTTTAACAGTGGGATTTCTGACTGGACACTGTCAACTTAAGGAAACACCTCAATATTATGGGGCTAGTGGACACACCTCTATGCAGGATGTGTGAACAATAAGATGAAACTGTCAGGCATGTCTTATGTGAATGTCTGGAGCTATCGTCGATAAGAGAGTGTGTGTTCGGTGAGTCCTGGCCTACACCTGCCGATATTAAGGAGATGTCCCCTGGTGACCTGTCCTCCTTCCTGGATAAGGCAGGTTGGACAATGTCCTAGGAGAGCGACTCCTTGGGAGGATGTACAATGGGATATTGTGGCCTAAGTGCTGTGGGTCTATAATCACCCTCCCTACTGAACAGATACAGATAGTCATTATTGCGAGAAGTATACCCTACTTTATTTACGACTAATTCATTCACCATAAATAAATGATTCTCCAGTTTGTCATCTCAATACAAATACACAAACACTACTACCGACGCGTTTGACACTGACAGTTCGATAGTATCATTTCCGTGGTGATATTCAGTTCGAGAAATTATGTGATACGACTACAAGAGGGAATGAAGACTATTTCTTTCAGTTTTTCGCCATTATTCCCTAAGGAAATGATATATGACATTATACTGCAGAAATCAAAAGTATAATACTCACATTATATATTAGTCGTTATAAATGTTAGCTTTTTCGCGGTATATGGATTCCTTTTTTTGTTCTCGACCTATCTGAAGAAAAAGTCAGTTCCAAATAAGAGAAAGATGCAATTCTGATCGATAGAACGAAGTTGAATGTAGATGCCGTAGTTCATAAACTATGTATAAAACAATATACAGAAAAAAAATATCGATGCAAAATAGTATATTATGCAACGATCATGTAATGATGGTTATGGATACACGAGCATCAACCGGGATACGAAACGAGCCGAAGCCGATGCGAGTGTTTCAATAACCATCACATGATAGTTGCACACGCTATTTCATCTACACCCGATGAATAGTGAAGAACTACAAATATTATATTTATATATGTGTTGCACACAATAATACTGATTGAATGCATTTCTTTGAAAAATTCTACAAAATTGTAATTAATGGTATTACTTCGAGAAATAAAACGATGAGAAATGAAGGGTAGATCGAAAATTGAAATAAAAAAGATTACCCGAGACCGGAATAGAACCCATGTCTCTTTCAACTAGTCCAACTAGCAATCTCAGCGTCAGACCGCTCGCCTACGGGAGCTTACAAAATTTGAATGAAAAAATCGAGAAATGAATCATTCATTTGTCAAACGAAAAATTTAATCATTCTAACTGTATTTCTGCCGGTGGAAAGATCGAAGGTGATTCTCCCATATCGCTGGTATCAGACATTTTGTTATTATTATCGAAGTTTTGCTATATTCTTCAAATATTCAATACCTATACCGATTTTGACTTGACAAAAGTCAAATGCAGGGCATGCATATCATGCTTGATTGAAAAATAATGGGTTTCTATTGGTTGAAAATCTGCATCGTAATGAAAAATCTGTATCGTAATGGATATCATTATAAAACGGGTTGTGGGCATATAATTGTATATTATGCAACGATTGTGTGATAACCATTAAATGAGAGTTGCATACGCTATTTTATCTACACCCAATGAATAATGAAGAACTAAAAATATTATATTATTAGGTATTTATATTGAACACGATAATAGTAGGTAATCGTATTTCTTTGAAAAAATCTACAAAATTATAATTAATGGTATAACCACAGAAAATACAACAATGAGAAATGAAAAGAAAAAAAAAGAAAACAAAAAATTCTGCCAAAGAATTGAACCCGGACGTGATTGATCACTGCCTGCGCCATTGACCACTCGGACATGAGAGCTCATATAATTAGGTCGAAAATGAAAACATATGTGTTGCATTTGTCAAATGAAAAATATAATCCTTCTGATTGTATTTTTTTTTGTCTAAGACATCTGTGGAGAAATCGCTAGTAATTCTTCTATATCACTGCTATAAGACATTTTCATACGATTATCGAAAATTGACTAAATTCTTCAAAAATTCAATACCTACTGATTTTGACGAACGTCAAAATGCAAAGCTTGCACATCATGCTTGATTGAAAAATAATGGGTTTCTATTGGTTGAAAATCTGTATCGTTATGAAAATCTGTATCGTAATGGCTTTCATTATAAAACGGGTTTTGGGCATATAAGTGTATTATTAGAGTACGGGTGTAGATGAAATTCATTTATCCACACTCTATCTATGTATCTCAATCAAGCATGATGTGCATCCTCTGCATTTGACGTTTGTCAAGTCAAAATCGGTATAGGTATTGAACTTTTGAAGAATATAGCCAAACTTCGATAATCATAACAAAATGTCTGATGCCAGCGATATGGGAGAATCACCTTCGACACCACCACCGGCAGAAATACAGTTAGAATGATTAAATTTCCATTTGACAAATGAATGATTTATTACTTATTTTTTCATCATATTTTGTGAGCTCTCCGTAGCCGAGCCGTCTGTGGCGCTGAGATTGAACATTCTAGTTGGAGGAGATATTGGTTCCATTCCAGCCTCGAGTAACCTTTTTTTTTCTTTAATTTTTGATCTTCTTTTCATATCTCATCGTTTTATTTTTTGAAGTAACACTATTAATTACAATTCTGTAGAATTTTTAAAGAAATTCGTTCAATTACTATCATTGTGTGCAATACAAATATGAATGTAATATTTGTAGTTCTTCACTATTTATCGGGTGTAGATAAAATAGCGTATGCAACTCTTATGTATTGTTATTAATACACTCGCAAAAACCATACGAAACGAGCCGAAGGTTTATACTCATGTATTAATAACCATCATTACACGATCGTTGCATAATATACTATTATTCACAAGAATTTGGGATTACTATAGGTTCTTGTCTTTCTTCAATTCTGAGTGATATTTATGTTGGGAATGCTTCCTAACCAAATTAGGATCAGTAATGATCTCACATGTGGGATCGATCGCCAAAGATGCTTTCCAGAAGCTTGGCTGTGAGTATACTTCTCTCGTGTGGAAAACAGCCCCAAAACATTAATTGAAACTTCTTGATTCTATTCAGATCGAATCTATCCGTCTTGATGCTTGATGCTTTACTCTCATGATCTATTAGGAAATAAAATAGCAACACCTCACCCCCCTAGTTCTTCTGGATTCTCAACCTGCCACAATGTGAAAAAATAATAATTGATATTTGAAACCATACAAGTGTAGAAGGTTATCTTTTTCATCTACCCCAAGAAGTTGCTGCGATTATTAAAAAAACAGTTTCTTCTGAAAGAAATACGTTCGAGTAGTCAGCAACTTCTCGAATAACTCAAATTTGTCTATTAAAAAAAAAAGTAATAATATAATTTTCATTAACGCTTGGGAAACTGAATCCGCCTTCGTTTTCGAAACTTGTTCAGAAATATTCGCTTCTAGGTTCGTTTTCTGTGAAAGTAAAAAATTTCAGATTAAACATAATATGTCAAATATCATTTTTTTTATTATATCGGCACTATTCCTGATGTTCTTCATCATGTTGTGCTCTATTATATATTCGATGTGGATATGGAGTGAATACAGAAATATATTTCACATCATCTACAAAATAATTCCGTCTGATTTTCAAATTGTTAACGTTGATGAACTCTCAACGAATATGTGTACAACTTTCAGACAAATATTATTCCTTGAAATTGTCATAAATTATATATTTCTTGTTGTTAATTTTATTGGTGTAAATGATATCATTTGATTTTCCACAAAAATATGTACGATTATAGATAGTAAAGATTATAATTTCATTAGGGTGTTCTGAAACATCTAGCACAGCACAATCGAAAACAATGTAGGTATTGGAATGCTATTATCATCTATAGAAATGGTCCCATTATTACGACATTAGCTAATATTGTTTTTATGATTAGACATTAGCGATGCATGGGAAAAAAGTGAATAAATACCTGTATAGGAAGTGTCACTCTTCAGAAGTTTGTTTCGTGTTCTACAAGTCTTATATCAGGTGAGTAGACCTTTTGAAGAACATATTTCAAAATACTAACAAATGAAGCAAATGAGGCAAGGAAATGTTGCATCGTTTTTTGAATTCTGTCAGCTTTCTTTTTTCTCAACATAGTTCGTCTGAGTTTTCGGTTATCAACTCACATATTTCTATTATAGTTTCGAAGTGAATATGCAAATAAAATGTATAGGTATTGCAACAAATTCAAAGTAACATTGAAAGACTGAGATCAATATGATTGCATCAAAAGCATTTTGAACCTGGAGAAATCCAGTTGATAAATGATATATCATTCCGTCTATGTTTATAACAACGATTGTTTTCAATAAATAATTGAAATTGCCCTGTTTTTCATTGTCTGTTTGTTTTTGATCTGGTCATTCTGAAATCACCATTCTAGGGACCATCAGTCGATTTTTATTTCTGAGAATAGTGAGGGCCTCTTCACTATTACTCAATACCACTTTGATTGTTCGTATCTTGTTACTGGTGAACTCGCCTAGCCGAAAAGTTTTCTTCATTGTTACCGCATCAGTGAGGTCTCCTAGAATATTTTTCACGTTTTTAGTATCTTCTTTTGCCCTATCCAATTTGTTTTTTCCACTAGATCCCTGTATATTACATATGATAACATTGGGAGCTCTATTTTGCCTCTCATTTATTTTCTGAATCATAACATTAAAATCGATTGTATTTCTTATATTTTATTTATCTGATAGCATTTTCTTCAATTTTTTATTTTCTTCCTGCAGTTCTTCATTGATTTTTATAACTTCATTGAGTTTAACAATCACACTCGGTACTTTCTTGAAGTTATCCTTACAACTTAGACAAAAGTATATCAGATTCCGCTTTTTTATTATAATTGCCCTTATTTCAGAAGTAGCTAAATCCGAGCATTTTTCATGGTCTACATCTGAGCAACAATCACAAACAGCCAGCGATTCCTTTTCAGTCACTCCCAGATTACATTTGGCACACAATAATTTGTTATCCATTCTCCACTTCAAACTCCAAATAAAATTTTATAATCATGAGCCGGTCCTGGCAGCAGGAGTTTTGCTCGGTTGCCTTGGTTTTTGCAACTTTTTTATAATGACAAAAAAGATTGGTTTATCACTGGAAACTGAAAGAATGAGACTATTTAACGACCAAAATACTTTGCTATCCCATAGTTTTGAAGAAAACGCCATACAAACGAAATTCTCACTTTTCAGATATCGAAAATGAAGCTGACTCTGCTAATTGTCATCGTTGGATTGGCCACATCTTATGCCTTTCTTCCGGACAGCGTAAGTACAATGTTGTCAACCCAAAAAAATCCAGCGAATTGGTCATAATATCAATTATTATATTTCGAGTTATTTCTGGTACACTGATGATATCGAAAATTATTATTGCATATACCTCTATGATGTTCAATCTATTCACAGTAGAAAAAAAGAATCCTGCGGCCTAAAGCTTTCCATATACCTTTGAGATACTTCATAATTTGTAATCGTTTCTCCTGGAGAGATGAAAAATTTGAATCAGTAGACAATTGGGAATATATTTTTTTCAGGAATACGGGGAGAAACTTCTCTCTTTGTCGAAAAAATGGCACGACAAATGTGTTCCTATTACTGGAGTCACGCAAGCCCAGATAGAAGCAGTAAGAGACGGAAATCTAACTGCGACTGAGAATGTTAAGGTGAGATTATATTGTAATAACTCTATTAGCAAGTGAATTATGGTTTTCGACCTGAAGTGTGGAACTCAAGCCGTTTCAAGCAATTTTCGGAAGCAATCCAAAGTTTCACCTTTCAATTCTGCCCATCACTAATATTTCCGATAGTGTAGAGGTCTGCAAGTCTGCCTTTCAAGCGGAAGACTGGGGTTCAAATCCCCGCCGGGCCACCGTGCTAAGTAATCACACGTTAAAAGGTTAGGCCTCGTTAATCCATTGCTCGCACAAGTTTCTGCTTCTGAGGGTTGACGTTCGTCTGCTGGTTAGCGGCACAAACAACTGTACAAATTGTACAATTCACAATTTTCCATTCATTATGTTACTACAAAAACAATAATATTTCCAGGATTTTGGTGGAATGGATTTTTCATGGTTGTTCATGGAAATTTTTCACCATAATTGTTGAAAATGCAGCGGTTTCACATTTGAGGTCGATGAGTGCATATTTAAACAAATACTCCAACCTTCACCATGTGTTTTACCCCCTCATATTTTTCATTCTACTATATCTTTATTAATTTGTCATTATTTTGTTACAGAGATACGTCTTATGCCTCTGGTTCGTCTCGGATATAGTAAGTAAAAAAATTGTTGAATTCTTTGATTAATTTTTTTTATTATCGAGCAGACATATCGTCTTTGAACTCGAATTCCACCGATATACCACATGAATTGAAGTGGATAACATAATTCACATTCAAAGTCAGTATAAACAAAGGTTTAGACAGATGTTCAATAGTTCATATCCCAGCTTTTTGTACAGTGTGATCTGATTGAGTACTGATTTGAAAATTTCAATCCTCTACTCTTCAACCAATAAGATGACGCAATTTTGACTAGTTACCATTGAAACTTAAAAGAATTCCGAAAATGTTTTCGAGGAGCCACGATATATAAGTGGAGATTTTTCGACAGTTCAAAAAATAAATTTTTGATCTACCACCCTCAAATAATGTATATACACCTGTGAATAATGTAAAATACATTTCTACCAACTTTAGTGACCTAAAATCATAAAAAGGCAATAGACTGAACTAGTAACCATCTGAGTTTCAGCATTTGGTTTAACTGAAGTTTGTATTTTTTCAATTAAAAGAAATATAGTACAAATATGATACAATTCCGAAGAATTTCTTCGGAATTGTATCATGATATGTATAAAAATATATTTGTATCACATCAAGTTGGGCGATAGACTGGGGTGGTACCCATCAGAGTTTCATCATGTTGTTCAAATAAAATTGGCGAATTTTTTCTCTTTCAACAAAATATCATGGATATACCTATAAACCTTGTTATTAGTACCCCGACCAACTTGACACTCATAGAAATTAATTTAAAATGTCAGATTGGATCACTATTTTTTTCCAAATTGTGCTGTGAAACTTTTTTATCCAATACCACGCAAGCTTGCGGTGTTCCTGGAAATAGTTTGCACTCATGTCATACTATAAGTGATAATATATCTATCTATACAGGTGTATTCACGGTGAATGGCACATTAGACGATTTTGGTGAACCAGACAACGGACATTCTCCACCCAACTGAAACATTTCCGAAAATGAGGTGTTGCCACTTCTACAAGAAATCAGTAACATTTTTGACTCTTCAAATGGAACAACTTGTATATAATATTATTTTTGGAATCTACAACAATCACCCGACAACTTTTCCTGATATTTTTCTCTAATTCTACCGTTTTCGAAATATGAATTACTGGCATTTTTTTTTAATCATGATCTCTGAGAATGCTGATATCTTTGAGTTGAGAAATTCTATAGTATCGAAATTTGGTTTGGAGTGAGGTGATACTTCGATACAGAGTTGTTAAGAAATACAGTTTTTTCGTTTGCTTCAAAGGTGACTGAAAGTTGATTATTCCAAATGGAACAACCTGTATACTATTGAAAATTCAGGGAGCTGTTAAAATTTGCTTTCTTTCTATGTATATTATGCGTATGCCTGGATAGCCAAGTTTCGGACTTTTAGATAGTAGTATTTCTTAACTTTAAGATATCAGCAGATTATCTCATATTTCGGAAACGGTTACAGATAGGTATGGAAGAATATCAGGAAAAGTTGTCGGGTTATTGTTGTAGATTCTAAATATATATATATATATATATGTATATATATATACAGGGAGTTCCGTTTGAAAATTTAAAGTTGCCACAAGGTACATTCTGATAAGAATGGCAACACCGCATTGTCGAAAATAATTGATATTCTGGAGTGATCCGTTGTCTGCTTCACCAGAAACGTATAATATTCCATCCACGGTGAATCACCCTGTATATATTCAATAATTCCTTCAGAAATTCAATAATGAAAAAAAAATTATCTTGGAGATCCGAAGAAAAAAGGAACCTATTTCAAAGCCATTTTCTATTTCAGATGAGCAACGACTACACTTTGAACGAAGTAATGCTTAGAGAACTGATGCCAACAAAATTGGCCGCCAATGGGGCAGAAACATTCGTGGGTTGTGCCAAAAAAGCCGCAGAATCCAGTAAGTTTCCTGAATATTTCGAATATGCTGCCATCTCACATATATAGAGTACATTTCCTCAGAATAAATATATGGGGTTTGTATATCAAATATGGGAAAACTCAAAGTTTTATATGGGAGTAAAATTCGAGGGAAAAATAAACAAAAAAATTATTTCTATATATTTTCCTTCACAATCTGAGTTCTGATTGGAACAATACAAATCAAAGCCTCTTTTTTCATTTCACATTTCACTCAGTTGAACAATGGAATTGACAATTATCATTGGATCTTGTGGAAGCATTAATTCATAATTTTTTATGTTTCAGGTTTTGTTGAACCCTATGAGAAAGTGTGGGTGCTTGTGCAATGCTTCTATGATTCTAATCCTGCGGTGAGTATCACTCTGATAGAAATATGAATATTGTGTTTCTGTGCTCTTTTGTGTGGAAGCATGGAAAAAATCCTCGTGGAGTATGAAAAATAATATTCAGGAAATAGGGTATCTTTGAGGAGTTAATGAAGTTCATTAACTATTTTTTTTATGTTCTTTTCTACGAATCGAACAAACATTCTGATCACAACTTTTATAAAATACAGTGAAATCAAATAAAATTTGAATAACATTCTCTGGTAATGGGTACTTGTATATCATTCAAATGCGATTAATTTATTCAAAACATGGATAAAAAGTTGTTCGAAACAGCAACTCCCCTGCTTACATGGAATGACGAAATAGAATTCAGATAGAAATCAATTTTCCTTGATCGATTTCTATACCAATCATATGAAAATTGATATAAATTGATATTAATAGATACATATAGATCAGTTTTGACTCCCACTACCAAGGCTTGCCTTGTTAGGTAGGATGTATTTATTTACCGTTATGTACCTTCCCTCTTACTCTGTATTGTTTTAAATAAAGTACCTTTGAGTAAATAAATATTATCATTAATATATAGTGAATATCGAAAAAATAAAACAAAAATTGAATTTCTGCTCTATTACTAAATTTCCGTTTTCAAATTCTCATTTTCATTTTCATTATTCTTTTTCTATTCGGAATTCTTTTTTCTCGACCTTTAATTTTTTGTTTGTATTTCAGGATTTCATCATGTTCTGAGCTGAAGAAGAAGACGAATCTGATGGCGATATGACTAGTTCTCCATAAGGCGAAATGTAGAATTGAATATTTTTTTAACTGTTTTTATGATTTCTTCAGCGAATATATTTCCATAAATACTTACCTTGTTTGACTGTTCCTTATAAACCACCGACCTGACTTAATTTTTTTCTCCAAACGTCAAAAATGTATGAAGTTTTGTAACTGATAACAAACATCGAAGTTGTTTCCTAACGAATTCGTACCATCAGGGGCCTGTTTCAAGAAAATTACCAGTGAACAAGCGACTACTTACATGTT
>JAVJAQ010003526.1:0-25925 GCA_032362365.1 Zygogramma bicolorata
AAACAATAGAGGCAGAAATCAGGTACAAAAATTATAGAAATGAAGTGACGGGGTTAATAAGGCAAACAAAAAATCAGTACTATAGAAATGAACTGAATAAGGCAAACGGTGACTGTAAAAAAACCTGGAAAATTATTAATGACATTTCGAATACAAACAGCACTAAAAATAATGTACAAAACTTGACAATCACAAAATCAAATGGTGAAAAAATAAGCAGTAATGGTGAAAAAACAAATTTGTTTAACGATTATTTAATAAATATTGGACATGATATGATGACAAAAATTTCTAGAGGAGATTTATCGAATGGTTTTCTTAAAAACTCTACGGTAGAGTCAACTATGTTCCTAGAACCCACAAATGAGAATGAAGTAATAATCTTGATATCAAATCTTAAAAATAACTGTTCACCAGGTCCTGACGGAATAACAGCTAAAATGATCAAAAATACTCACCTACAAATTATAGCACCCCTAGTTCATATTATAAATTTGTCGTATTGCACAGGAAGAGTGCCTTGGCAGTGGAAAGAGTCAGTTGTAACACCAGTTTATAAAGCAGGTAATAAAAGTCAATTGAACAATTACAGACCTATCTCTGTTATAAACAATTTTGCGAAGATTTTCGAACAAAGTATAAAAAGAGGTTATTATCATTTTTTGAGAAACATTCCGTCATAACAAAACATCAGTATGGCTTTCTGAGCAAATCAAGCACTGAAAATGCTATTATGGACCTCATTGAAAAAACTGTCAGTGCTTTGGATAAATCCAGGAAATGTTTGACTATATTCCTGGATTTGGCTAGGGCATTTGACACAGTATCCCATAGTCTCCTGATAGAAAAATTATATAAATATGGTGTGCGAGATAAAACTCTAGATGTATTGCAGAATTATTTAACAAACAGATCGCAAAAGGTTAAAATTGGCGAACAATTTAGTGCCCCAAAAGAAGTTACTATAGGCGTTCCTCAAGGAACGGTGCTTGGGCCTGTTTTGTTTCTCATTTATATAAACAGTATTTCGGAAATGACTGACTTCCGTGGTCATCTCATCTGCTATGCGGATGACACAGCTATTGTTTACACAGGAGACTCATGGCAAAATGTATATAAACTTACATATATACATATAAAGGGCTAAGAAAAAATAAGACATGGCTTGATTATAATTTGTTGACCTTAAATGTGAGTAAAACCAAATTCATGACATTCTCTCTGCAGACTACCGAACAGCCTCAACAAACTAAACTGAAGATAAAGAGCTCGAAATGTGATACGCATCAACCATGTGTTTGTGAAACAATAGAAAAAACCTCAACTATAAAATATTTAGGTGTTATTCTGGATCACCACCTCAGATGGGATGAACACATAAGTCATGTCACGAAAAGATTGAGAAAGCTCATCCACACTTTCTATAACCTACGTGATATTCTTGATAGAAAGAATTTGATAATTTGTTATACATCTCTAGCAGAGTCGGTAATACGTAATTGTATAACAGCATGGGGGGGAACATTCTATAGTACAATGAATTGCATGCAAACAGTGCAAAACACCCCACTAAAAATAATTTACAAGAAACATAGATTATATTCTAGTGAATTTCTATACAGAGATACCAAATTACTCAATGTCAGATCTTTATATTTTTTCCAATGTCTGGCATGGATTTACTCAAACATGGAAAAATATAAGCAAATCAAATCCAAGGTGAGTAGATTCACTGAAATAATTCAACTTCCATTATTTCATAAGACTCACACTCAGAGATTCATTTTTTTCTATGGGCCAAAACTCTACAACATGCTCCCAACACACCTGAAAAATATAAGTACCCTACCTAACTTTAAAAAAAGGCTGAAATTATACCTGATTGAAAATGCAACAGTAATAAACAAAATCTTTTGAATTTCCTGAAAAAATATCGCACACGAAACCGATAAGTTAATTTCTTTGGAGATCTCGTCTCTCCTCTTCTTCTTTCAAATGCTTGTTCACTTCAAAATACAATATAATAAAAATGTTATATAGCCACATAATTAGCTACTCCTCTTTCGTCTACATATCTAATTTTTGTTTAATGCAATAGCCGCGTTGTTTTCTTTATAAAGTCGTAAGCTTTCATCTAATTGAGAGAATAGACACAATACAAGCATATCGCTTATGCTTAGGTGTTATTCTCGACAATTGATGAATCATTAAGATAGTTTAAGCATATCACCAGGAAATTATGTAATTTGATATTTGAATTGAATTGAATAAAGAAAGAAAGAAAGAAAGAAAGATATATAAATAGAAAATTAATTATAATTAATTAGCAAAATGGTTGAAATGAAAATTTGAGGTTACTTACTCGTCAGGTGTACAAGAGCTGTAGCCATAAAAAAAAATGTTTCCAAGGTACATAGATCTGTTCAGTACAACTTGGACGTTTCAAAACATTAAAATATTCAATCCTGAACAGGATTGTTCTTGATAATGAGAATGGTATCAATGGAGTCTATAGAAACGTTTCAGATACAGCTCTTGTACACCTGCCGAGTAAGCACTGATGATGACTTTTTAGTCGAAAGCGCTCTGCTACGAATTTAATAAATAATTTTCTGTACGAAATACAAAGTCCTTCTTTTCCAAGTATATTTTTTATTGGTTAATAATTCATTTTCGAATTATCATGAAAAGAAAACCTCTTAATATGAAGAGAGCTAGAAATTCATAACAATTCTTCGTTTTTGACAGTCTTGCATGTCGTTGGGGACACCCCCTTCGTCAAAGGAATATAAAATTGCTATTGTGTTGAAAAATGAATGCCAATAGAGCAGTTCAAGGGCAGACATTTGTCAAAGAGATAACTTCGTTCTTGTCACAGGCTAAGACGAACAGAAATCTTCACAGTTGATTGGATCCACCCGGCTTACTACTTGTAGAACTATTTCAATGCACGGATTTTTCGTATGATGACTATTTTACAAATGAAACTGATATCGAATTAGAATAATAAATTTTCACCAACCTAAAAAAATATACCTACCTTATACAAAATCTCATGGTATCATTAATGATTATTTAACATTCAAATCGTAATTATCTTCATGAATATAATAATATATACAGTAAAGGTAGAAACTTGTGCTAATATCTGCTGATATGCATTGAGGTGTCTTCCTAGTATTTTGTAACGATTTGATAATTCCAGTGAAGGGGATACCAGCAAGCTCACGATAGTATCCAGTTAGTTGTCTGAACTGACTATGGAATATTGTTAGTATCTGACTCGCCTTCAGATCCCAATATTAAGAAAGTTGGCAGTATATAATGCCCAACTCTCTCAGCTAGAAGTCCACTGACGGAAATCTTCATTATGTATCAAAACCAAGGCATTTTCTGGTTCATCCAATATATGATAATCTGTAGGTTTTCTAGTAAATATTGATATATACTGAGCAACTCGGAGATCCGAATTATCGATCTATAACATTTTTGGAATTGCTTGTGACTGAAAAACATTGAGAAGATGAAGAATAATTTTCTCAGAGGTTTTACCGCAATCTGAAAAAATAAGAATTCATAGGGGAATCTATACAAGAGTAAGTCGAAATCAGCACTCATTCAGAGTGCTAATTCCGGCTGACAACTCGAAATTAAGGTAGATACCCTAATTGCGAGTTACAACTCGAAATTATGCTGATTGCGAGTTGTAACTCGAAATTAATGAAGAAAAAAAATCTTGCATGTCCGCTCTAAGCTTTCGAAGATATTTGACATATCTGATGAATGCTAATTTATTGCTCGCACAAGTTTCGACTTCTGAGGGTTGACTTTCGTCAGCTAGTTAACGGAACGAACAATTTTGAAACAACAACTATTTCTTGAACATAATTTAACACAAATGAATCAACAGGAAATCGGCAACAAAACTGAAGAACGGAACGCATACTTCTGAGTGAGATTTACACGCATTTTTCGTGAGCGATTGGATCGATTTCCACGATATTCTCTGAATTCTGATCAGTGTTGTATCTTTATATGATACATAACCGAAATGTTCTCAAAGGAATAGAATTTTGCACCAAAAATTCTGAAAACTGAATGCAAAATGAATCGTAACTCAACTCGAGACATAACTTTTGATGAAGTATTCATTTGGTGTATGTAGAAAGCGGCATGCAATAATTTCTCGACGAATATGCTAGATGAATTCAAAATTCCGTGGAAGAAAGTTTCGCGTTTTCAATTTCAACTCATTACTTTCCATTATGTTGATTCAAATCTTTCATTCCATAACAATTTATTGTTACACTGCATAAAATTAACATATATACAGTTATGACAAAGTGCTATGTACCGCCATTTAACTATGTCTGACATGAGTTATCACCTGCATTCTGACTAATATGTTTTACTGTTGCAATTTCCGGTATTTCATTTTGATGAATTCATTTATGCTTTGATGGAGAAAGGGACTGCAAAATGTTGAATGTTCATATTATGCATTTTCTTATAAAGCATTCAATTCACAGTGTTCATCACAATCACAATGAATAAATTAAAGAGAGTTATTTTACGGTTGTCAACCGATTGCTGAAAGTATGGTTCCAAAGTTCATATTGGAGAAGTCTGAGTTAAAAGTAGAATTTTGGGGTGGGTATAACCTGCAAACCGCTTAATATAGAAACATAATATATTCAAAAAAAATCTCTGAAAGTGGTTCTCATATGAATTGATTCAGTCTGTATCAGGAGAAATATTCATTGTGGAATTATCATATCACACAAATTGTGTCAGATGACCTCATAATATGACAGGAAATGAAATGAAAAACTCTTAGTTCTTACATACATACCCAAATATACATGGTGGGTCAAACCCTTCGATTTTTTTTGTTGGGGGAGGGAGTTTTGGAGCATAGTTCAAGCCCTGTCATTTCCACCCTTCGGCGGGATGAGATCTAACTCTTGGATCTCAAATGGGGTTGAGGGTCGAGAACCTTGTTTGCATGGTCATCAATTTCTTTTTTCATTACTTTGTATTTCCATTGCTATGTATACACCTACTGTGTAGGTAGAGGAGAATGGCAAGAACGAATTTTTCGAAAGATCATTAGAATTATCGTCAGTCTTCAAGTACACACACCGACCATCTAGAAGTTTTTGAACTGTTGAGCAATTCGTGATGAACACTGTGCTAGATTTTCCCAAAAATTCATGGGGATGCTTGAAGACTGGCTTTAAATCAAATATTCAAAAAATGAACAATTTGTTCAGGCCAGCCTCAACTCACCTACACTGTAGGTTGACGGACTAACACCTATTAGAAAACAACTACTCCCCTGGCTAATACCACGAAGGGCATTGAATTACATCCAACAGGTGTCAGTGCGGAATTCTTCACAGAAGAAATTCCACATATGCTCGTGGCGATACAACTACCAGAATTGATTTTCAATTACTGGGACGGGACACACTTGCAGACCGGTTTCGGGCTCTTTGGCCCCTCATCAGTGCAAGGCAGTGCCATCATCAACATTAAGTCGATGACTTCCCATAATTGAAAATCATACTCGAGCAGAGTATCTTCCCTAGACCTAAACAACTAGCAAAATAGCCGTTGCTGCGCCATCTGCCCGTAGACTAGGTACTAACCAAGAGCATATCCGCATGGCCCCAATTCCTTGTACAAGGAAAATACGAATTTCCCAAAAATTCATGGGGATGCTTGAAGACTGGCTTTAAATCAAATATTCAAAAAATGAACAATTTGTTCAGGCCAGCCTCAACTCACCTACACTGTAGGTTGACGGACTAACACCTATTAGAAAACAACTACTCCCCTGGCTAATACCACGAAGGGCATTGAATTACATCCAACAGGTGTCAGTGCGGAATTCTTCACAGAAGAAATTCCACATATGCTCGTGGCGATACAACTACCAGAATTGATTTTCAATTACTGGGACGGGACACACTTGCAGACCGGTTTCGGGCTATTTGGCCCCTCATCAGTGCAAGGCAGTGCCATCATCAACATTAAGTCGATGACTTCCCATAATTGAAAATCATACTCGAGCAGAGTATCTTCCCTAGACCTAGGCTGATACAAACAACTAGCAAAATAGCCGTTGCTGCGCCATCTGCCCGTAGACTAGGTACTAACCAGGCTGGCCTGAACAAATTGTTCATTTTTTGAATATTTGATTTAAAGCCAGTCTTCAAGCATCCCCATGAATTTTTGGGAAATTCGTATTTTCCTTGTACAAGGAATTGGGGCCATGCGGATATGCTCTTGGTTAGTACCTAGTCTACGGGCAGATGGCGCAGCAACGGCTATTTTGCTAGTTGTTTGTATCAGCCTAGGTCTAGGGAAGATACTCTGCTCGAGTATGATTTTCAATTATGGGAAGTCATCGACTTAATGTTGATGATGGCACTGCCTTGCACTGATGAGGGGCCAAATAGCCCGAAACCGGTCTGCAAGTGTGTCCCGTCCCAGTAATTGAAAATCAATTCTGGTAGTTGTATCGCCACGAGCATATGTGGAATTTCTTCTGTGAAGAATTCCGCACTGACACCTGTTGGATGTAATTCAATGCCCTGTTACGGTTTCAAAATTATTTTCATTTATTTGCCTTGAAACATTCTCTTCAGGAAGTAAATCCAATATTACAAGCCTTTGGTGATCAATATTTCACCCTCTATACAGTTTTCCCCTGTATCAGTCAGGAGCTTTCAATATCTGTCTTCACTGACAGTTGATGAATTTCCGTTTCCTTCGGAAGAAAGGTAATTTGATATTTTCCCAAATTGTGGTTGTCTGAGGGATGAGAAACAAAGTTTTGTTTTTTTCGATTGTTATTGTGGTTCAGACCAGACACATTGAAAGAAACTCGCTAATTTGCGGATCCGAAAGAATTTCCACAGTGATCCAAAAGTAAATTGAATTATTCTGAAGAAAGATATTCAAAAATCTACCGAAGTAGGATTCATTTTGGGTTCACTGAGGATTTCCCTATCAAACTTTGATCTTGTCAGAGACATCAGTCATCTTGAAGGCCACATTTCATCCGAGGCCTTTTTTTTTCCCTTTCTCCCTACTCCCCCATCGATATAAATCATATGAAGATTTCCTTCCGAGGCAACTAGAATATCCATATCACACCAGAACTGTTATCAATTCGGAGTTATCTAAGAGTGAGAAAACCGATACGTTGATTTACAAACTCCACCACGAAAGAATAGAGGTATTTTGGACGTGGTAAACATCGAACTAGCAAGGTAAATTCATTCCATACTTCCTTTACCTGTGAATGGGTACGGATGTAGAATTCTGGACCTGTATACTTCGTAGAGTGAGCTGCTTGAACATACCTGAATCATAATCAAAAATTAGTTGTCATTATTGATTAATTTTACTTTCAATTCTCGCCTGTACACCGAAGGTATGCATACGTGAGGGGTTTCAATGAAAGATTTGTTCTATTGAGTTTATTATCAAGTTGTTCATTATATTGTCTATACTCGACGACTTCCAGAGTTCTCTTCTTTATTTGTCAGTCAGTTCATTAAAAATAATATATAAACAAGAAAAGTACGTAATATTTTTCCCCACTCCCGTCTCCACTGTCAAAAGCTTGGTCGAGCACTAGTAAGATTTTATTAAATCTTTCGAAAAGTAATAAGTTGGCGCCCAACCCCACATTCAGAATTTGCGTACTTTTCTAAGATTAAAAAAAAATTGATTTCAGTATACTTGGTGTATTAGAATTTTGAACCAAAAATATATACTTTTGAAATTATATATACAGGTCGAATAAAAATACTGTTTCTGGATCATGATTCATTAATATATAAATATTTTGACAATTCGATATACAGGGTGATCAATATTCATGATAAGTTTATTCACTATTTTGACATGGTTGTTCATTGGTGAATGAGTAATTGTGGAATTTGCATTGGTATATTGAAGAAAAACTTCTGTCTTCAGGTATTCAGCTGTATTTTTGCGTGATTGTTTTTTTTTTTGGAAGGAGAGGGGTGTGCCTCAGAAAGACACTGAATATTTTTTTTCTCTTTCGTTGATTTTACTGTTGATACTTCGTTATTTACTTCAATTAGAATGGAGGTGAATAGACTATTAGGAGATGAAGTTGCGTATGAATTGAAAATAAGAGGTTTACCAGTTCAAAGGACGGTAATGGAAAACAGATCAATTTTGAGTAATGCTTTACGAATTGAGAGAACAAGTGGAATTTCAAATATTTCATCAATGAACCTAGATCCAAATACAGAGTTGGATATTTGTGATCAAAAATTAGTTGATCTTGGTCACGATATTGAAAATTTTGACGTTTCAAATAGGTTAAATGGGTTCAAAAGGATTTCATCGAGACTATTTCATTTGAATTCACGATTGAAAAGAATACCTGTGAAAAATGAGATCCATAAAGAATCACAAAACCAGTTAATTTTACGAGGATTGAAGTTGATGGAAAAACTTGTAGCGTTGAATGATAATTTGATACTTCTTGCTAATCAGGGAAGTCACAATAATCAGGAAAAATCTCAGAACACTATTTTAGATCAAGACAATGTTGTTGAGGGTTCATTGATGGACGATTTGATAACACTTGAACCGATAAGTACCCACACTAAAGTAACTCAACTCTCTCAAAGTCCTAACGCACTACCTCAAATTTTTCCAGAAGCTGATAATGTATGGGATTCTCAAATTAGAGAATCAAATGATAATATATTTGAATCGACTGAATGTCAACTCAATTCACTGAGAGATACTGTCAGAAATTCTGAACATTACCAAAGCGGAGTTAGGTTCACGAATCCTCAAAATGTTCCGAAAAAGTCGTTAGGAAAAAGTGAGGAACCATCGTGTCTTTATAGCTTTCGAAATGTACTAACATCAGATCGTCAAAATGATACTCGGGATGTCGATGATAGAATTCGTAATTTATCGCTAGGATATCCTTCTGTTAATTTCTCTAGAAGTGAATTCAGTCAGCCCCATTTCGATATTTCCCGATGGAGAATTCTTTTCGATGGAGAATCTAGCGTGACTAATTTTCTGGAGCGAATCGAGGAGATGAGAATTTCTCGTGGAGTTTCTTCTGAACAACTTCTTCAATCAGCACCTGAACTCTTCACTAAAAGTGCATTATTGTGGTTTAGAACACAACGTTTCGATTCTTGGGCTCAGTTAGTCAGCAAGTTGAGGGAAGATTTCTTGCCGTATGATTATGAGTTCGATCTCTGGGAAGAGATCAGGACCAGAACTCAGGGAGCAAAAGAGAAGGTAATAAATTTCATAGTGGCAATGGAAAATCTTTTCAACAAACTTGAATCATCCAAACCGGTGGAAGAGTGTCGCGTCAAAATGATAAGGAGGAATTTGTTACCCTACATTCAAACTCATCTAGCTTTGAATACAATAACTTCATTGTCAGAATTAACTAGACTCAGTCGTGCTATTGAGGAGACTTCAGTGCGAATTCAGAATTTCTCTCCACCCCCCACTAATACCAAACAACTTCTTGAACCTGAATTGGCCTATAAAAAACCAGTTAGTTTTCCTTCCCATAATAATCCTGTACATATCGTCCAACATAATTCTCAGGAACAAAATGAGGGATACAAGCAAGCGTGCACCCCTAGTATTTGCTGGAATTGTAAGGAACCTGGACATAGATTCAGAAAATGTCCGAAACCAAAATCAATATTTTGTTTCACCTGTGGACGTGATAATACTACTTCACGGAAGTGTATTTCTTGTCAGAGAAAAAACGGGAAACGAGGTTCGTCGTAGATCGGTACCAACCTCATCCTTCTCAAAAACCGATCGACAGTTCTTATTTTACCCATGTTATAGATTTCATTTTTGCACATGCGAAAAATGATCGAAGACCGTATTTGAAGGTGAAAATTTATGGAAAAGAGTTTCTTGGTCTATTGGACAGTGGCTGTTCGAAGACTTTAGTAGGTGGTCCCGGGTGGAACCTATTGAAGAATATCTGTAAATTGTCGCAAAATTCATCTTCAAATGTTTGCACAGTAGCTAACGGTGACAAATGTGAGGCAAAAGGTACAATTACTGTTCCCATTCATCTTTATGATCAAGTTAAAGTTTTTGAGGTGTTGGTGGTTCCATCGTTTCCACAAGTTTTGATTTTAGGAATTGATTTTTGGCAACAGATGGGTATTGTTCCAGATCTTTATTCTGGACAATGGTCTTTCCGGTCTGAAGAAAGTTCAGATTATACACATGTTAATGCCATCCAAACCATGGACAATTTAACTTTAGATCAAAGGAAAGAATTAGAACAGGTCATTGAAACTACTTTTGAAGAAATGGGTGATTCTTTGGGTTGTACCGATATGGTAGAACACGAAATTCATACTAACTCACCACCCATAAAACAACGACATTATCCCTTATCCCCAGCTCTTCAGAAGCAAGTTAACGTTGAGTTGGAACAAATGCTAGCTCAAGATATAATAGAACCGTCAACTTCACCTTGGGCATCACCGATCGTATTAGTTAAAAAACCCGATGGTCAATATCGGTTTTGCGTCAACTACAAAAAGTTGAACGAGGTGAGCAAGGCAGATGCCTATCCTATACCTTTTGTGAGCTCAACATTGGATAAGTTGAGAGATGCACGATTTTTAAGCACTTTAGATATAAAAAGTGCATATTGGCAAATTCCTCTTGCTGAATCATCTAGACCCTTAACTGCCTTCGTGGTACCAACAAGAGGGTTGTTTCAATTCAAACGTATGCCGTTTGGTCTCCATAATGCTCCGGCAACATGGCAACGGTTTATCGACAGAGTAATTGGTGTAGATTTGGAACAATATGTTTTCGTATACCTGGACGACATTATTATCTGTACGCCAACCTTTTCTAAACATATTCAAGTACTGAAGGAAGTTCTAAATCGCATTCGAAAGGCAGGTCTGACATTGAATCAATCCAAGTGTAATTTCTGTAAACCAGAATTACGGTATTTGGGTTATGTTGTAAATGCCTTGGGTCTCACGGTTGATCCGGAAAAGGTGGAAGCTATAATGCAAATCCAACCTCCAAAAACAGTCTCTGAAGTAAGACGTATTGTGGGAATGGCATCGTGGTATAGACGATTCATTCAAAATTTCTCCACCATAGTGGCTCCAATGACAGCGTTATTACGGAAAGACAAAAGATTCATATGGAATGAGTCTTGTCAAAAGGCCTTGGATACTATCAAAAATCATTTGATTTCTGCTCCCATTTTGTCGTGTCCCGATTTTGATCTCCCTTTTCAAATTCAAGCCGATGCCTCTGATTATGGGGTGGGGGCAGTACTTTCTCAAGAACAAAGTGATGGCGAGAAGGTGATATGCTACCTGAGCCGATCATTGACGAAAGTTGAGAGGAAGTATAGCACTACTGAAAAAGAATGTTTGGCAGTCTTATTTGCGATAGAAAAACTGAGACCATATATCGAAGGATCACACTTTACAGTAATCACTGACCATTATAGTCTGAAATGGCTATATAATATCAAAGATCCAGTAGGTCGTATAGCTCGATGGGCAGTACGTCTACAGCAATACGACTTCGATATTGTCCACCGCGAGGGGAAGGAACATGTTGTTCCCGATACCCTTTCACGTTCAGTTCCTATAGTTGACACGGTTAGAATTGGCACTATTGAAACAGGCATCACCAAAGATGTGTGGTACACAAAAATGTTCGAGAAAGTTCAACAAACTCCAGCTAAATATCCCCTCTGGAGAATTTCAGGAGATAAAATCTACAAAAGGTCTCAACCTAAATATCCCAACTTATCGGACGATTCTGATGGATGGCTACTGGTAATCCCAAAAGAGGATCGTGCAAATATTATCAGAAATAACCACGATACACCTACTTGCGGTCATATGGGCATTTGGAAAACTCACGGGCGTATCGCCTCAAAGTTTTATTGGCCTAAAATGAAGAATGATATCACTAGATACATTCGACGGTGTAGAGTTTGTCTTCAGATAAAACCTGAACAAAAAGTGCCCGCAGGGCATATGTTGAGTCTTTCGCCAACTATTACAAAACCCTGGCAAGTTGTTTGCATAGATATCGTCGGTCCTTTACCTCGCTCTTCTCAGGGCAATGCGTTCATCTTTTCAGTCTTGGATTGCTTTACTAAATTCACTCTTCTGTTTCCTCTTCGTACGGCAACGTCTGCCAAAATTACTAAAATTTTGGAAGAACAAGTGATTTTATTGTTTGGTGCTCCTAATCGGATTATTTCTGATAATGGTAAACAGTTTATCAGTCAGATATTTCGAAATAAGATGAAGGAGTATGACATAAAACACTGTTTCACTGCCTTCTACCATCCACAAGCAAATCCGGTAGAACGGGTACACAGAGTTGTGAAGACGATGTTGACAGCATATGTGGCGGATAACCATCGTAGGTGGGACCAGTTCCTTCCGAAAGTTGCTTGGGCAATTCGGTCTGCTAAGCATGAGGCTACAGGGGTGACTCCAAATTTTGCTACTTTCGGGCGAGAACTGAAAATTTCTGGCTCAGAGTCGGATCTAGGTAATGATCAAATATTCGATCCCAAAATACACTCGGAATCGTTGAAAGAGGTTTACAAAGATATCAGTAAACGTCTGAGTAATGCTCATAATAAGAGCTGTAAAATTTACAATCTTCGTCGACGGGATGAACGTTTTAAACAGAATCAACTGGTATGGAAAAAAAATCATGTGTTATCGGATGCCAAGAATCACTTCACTGCCAAACTAGCACCTAAATTTGTTGGACCTTACGTGGTTCATCAAATTGTTTCACCATGGACTTATCAACTCAAAGACCAGGGCGGAAAAGATTGCGGTATATGGCACATAAAAGATTTAAAGGCCCATCCACCTGATGACGAAACCAGTGAGTTGAATATAGAGCAGTGAATTGTGCTTGCTTCAGATCTTAAGTTGACTCATTAGTTTTTATTAATTTTGACATATAAAAGTTTTTGTTTCAACAAAAACTTTTCTCCGGGAAAGAGAGGTTTGTTACGGTTTCAAAATTATTTTCATTTATTTGCCTTGAAACATTCTCTTCAGGAAGTAAATCCAATATTACAAGCCTTTGGTGATCAATATTTCACCCTCTATACAGTTTTCCCCTGTATCAGTCAGGAGCTTTCAATATCTGTCTTCACTGACAGTTGATGAATTTCCGTTTCCTTCGGAAGAAAGGTAATTTGATATTTTCCCAAATTGTGGTTGTCTGAGGGATGAGAAACAAAGTTTTGTTTTTTTCGATTGTTATTGTGGTTCAGACCAGACACATTGAAAGAAACTCGCTAATTTGCGGATCCGAAAGAATTTCCACAGTGATCCAAAAGTAAATTGAATTATTCTGAAGAAAGATATTCAAAAATCTACCGAAGTAGGATTCATTTTGGGTTCACTGAGGATTTCCCTATCAAACTTTGATCTTGTCAGAGACATCAGTCATCTTGAAGGCCACATTTCATCCGAGGCCTTTTTTTTTCCCTTTCTCCCTACTCCCCCATCGATATAAATCATATGAAGATTTCCTTCCGAGGCAACTAGAATATCCATATCACACCAGAACTGTTATCAATTCGGAGTTATCTAAGAGTGAGAAAACCGATACGTTGATTTACAAACTCCACCACGAAAGAATAGAGGTATTTTGGACGTGGTAAACATCGAACTAGCAAGGTAAATTCATTCCATACTTCCTTTACCTGTGAATGGGTACGGATGTAGAATTCTGGACCTGTATACTTCGTAGAGTGAGCTGCTTGAACATACCTGAATCATAATCAAAAATTAGTTGTCATTATTGATTAATTTTACTTTCAATTCTCGCCTGTACACCGAAGGTATGCATACGTGAGGGGTTTCAATGAAAGATTTGTTCTATTGAGTTTATTATCAAGTTGTTCATTATATTGTCTATACTCGACGACTTCCAGAGTTCTCTTCTTTATTTGTCAGTCAGTTCATTAAAAATAATATATAAACAAGAAAAGTACGTAATATTTTTCCCCACTCCCGTCTCCACTGTCAAAAGCTTGGTCGAGCACTAATAAGATTTGATTGAATCTTTTGAAAAGTAATAGCCCTTCGTGGTATTAGCCAGGGGAGTAGTTGTTTTCTAATAGGTGTTAGTCCGTCAACCTACAGTGTAGGTGAGTTGAGGCTGGCCTGAACAAATTGTTCATTTTTTGAATATTTGATTTAAAGCCAGTCTTCAAGCATCCCCATGAATTTTTGGGAAATTCGAATTTTCCTTGTACAAGGAATTGGGGCCATGCGGATATGCTCTTGGTTAGTACCTAGTCTACGGGCAGATGGCGCAGCAACGGCTATTTTGCTAGTTGTTTGTATCAGCCTAGGTCTAGGGAAGATACTCTGCTCGAGTATGATTTTCAATTATGGGAAGTCATCGACTTAATGTTGATGATGGCACTGCCTTGCACTGATGAGGGGCCAAATAGCCCGAAACCGGTCTGCAAGTGTGTCCCGTCCCAGTAATTGAAAATCAATTCTGGTAGTTGTATCGCCACGAGCATATGTGGAATTTCTTCTGTGAAGAATTCCGCACTGACACCTGTTGGATGTAATTCAATGCCCTTCGTGGTATTAGCCAGGGGAGTAGTTGTTTTCTAATAGGTGTTAGTCCGTCAACCTACAGTGTAGGTGAGTTGAGGCTGGCCTGAACAAATTGTTCATTTTTTGAATATTTGATTTAAAGCCAGTCTTCAAGCATCCCCATGAATTTTTGGGAAATTCGTATTTTCCTTGTACAAGGAATTGGGGCCATGCGGATATGCTCTTGGTTAGTACCTAGTCTACGGGCAGATGGCGCAGCAACGGCTATTTTGCTAGTTGTTTAGGTCTAGGGAAGATACTCTGCTCGAGTATGATTTTCAATTATGGGAAGTCATCGACTTAATGTTGATGATGGCACTGCCTTGCACTGATGAGGGGCCAAATAGCCCGAAACCGGTCTGCAAGTGTGTCCCGTCCCAGTAATTGAAAATCAATTCTGGTAGTTGTATCGCCACGAGCATATGTGGAATTTCTTCTGTGAAGAATTCCGCACTGACACCTGTTGGATGTAATTCAATGCCCTTCGTGGTATTAGCCAGGGGAGTAGTTGTTTTCTAATAGGTGTTAGTCCGTCAACCTACAGTGTAGGTGAGTTGAGGCTGGCCTGAACAAATTGTTCATTTTTTGAATAACTGTGCTAGATACACAATGCACAATCATTAGCGATATGAGTGATAGAGTTGAATGACATATGCTTATTATACTCTGAATTTTCATGACCACAAGTCCTGATTTATTCAATTCTCTGATGATTCTGATGGTGATAGTATCCTGATTGGTGTATGATATGGACTCAGTGCTTTCCTCGTACCAGAAATCCAGAGTGAGACCGAAGATATCTGTGACCTTGTGTTGTGTTTATCCATCTGATAACGAATAAGCTACAGAAAGTTTCTCCACTAAATTGAGTTAGATCAGTTCACAAATAGGCGATACCAATAATTACATCATCTGTGGAGACTTCAACTGTTGTTACGAACAATGGGTGAGAAACTCTGAGTTTCATGAACCAACCTGTGTAAACAATGAAACAACACAACTTGAAAATACGTTTTTCTATTGTTGACTCAAACAGTGCAATGGTATTATCGGTCTTCTTGACCTTATATTATGTAACTACATTTCAATTCACAACATTTCTAGACAGAATAGCATCATTATCATCTCACTATAGCTTTCACTTGCAAACTCCAGCACTCTCATATATTGCATGATTCGAACATCTTCTATTACGATTTTCACATTTACCGTCCCCAGGAAAGATCTACTTCATAACAATGATATTGATACAAATTCAGAAAAATTCTACACTAAAATAAACTATGCAATAGAAAAATATGTAACCAGTAGAAGGAAATATAAAAGCACTCCTGTGTTGTTCACGGCTTCCACCATGAAAAGCGATAAAGGAAAAAAGTAAATTACAACCTTCTCATTACTCAGAAAATGATCGAAGACTCTTATCACGATTGACTACCTTTATTACGTTAGGAATATTGAAAATAATGTACTGTCCAACGTGAAAAAATTTTGGAATCTGGTTATAGTTAACGAAGGTAATTGTAATCCTTCATAAATGATGCTAGGGGATAAAATTGTCTCCAATGGTCAGGATATTTGTTGCCTATTTGCATCCTATTTTGCAAATGTTTTTGTGGCAAAAATTAATGCCTCAGATGAACAGGATCTCCCAAATACCTACCTTCATCTATGTCAAGTTCAGCTAACACAAGAAAAAGAAATGGAAGGATCACAGAATATTAATCCCAACGAAGGATCCGGTATGGATGGAATAACTTCATTTTATGAACAAAATTATTGTCCAAGCATCGTAGGCTCATCAACTTTACTTTTCAATCAGTCCCTTCCAAGTGGAATATTCCCTATAAATTGTAAATCGGGACAATAATAAAAGGTCCATTAGTAAACTCTTCAGTTTTGCTAAACTATTTGAGAAATTTGTTTCCACTTCTGTCTATCCATTGGTATTGCCAGCACAGCACGGCTTCTTCAAAAATCGATACATCCAATCAAATCTCATTTGCTACTCGGAATACATTCGGAATGCGATGTATGAAAAAACTCGCGTTGATATATGTACAATGACTTCAGCAAGGCCTTCTATGAATCGTTATGGTATTCTTATTGAATAATTTGCTGGGGTTGGTGTGAATTGTATTAGCCTGGAAGTCATCGTGTCTGTCCGAAATAACACAATATGTCTCACTTCAATGTTATCTCTCTATGGCAATCTCAATAACATCGGGCTTGTCACAAGGATCTTACTTAGGATCTTTTATGTTTCTCATATACTTGAATAATTTTCATGAATGCTTCAAACTCTGCATATTTTCAGCCTACGCAGATTATACTGACGCTGTCGGAAGCTCAAAAAAAAATTGTACTGCATGGACGAGACATGGGTTGACCAAAGACATACGGTCAAAAAAGGCAGGATGGAAATATAACAAGTGAACGACAAACCTTTATTGAAGGTTTGTCAGTTGGGTTAAAACAGCCATCTGGAAAAGGTAGTCGTCTGATAGTTACGCATATAGGAAGCGACAGTGGATTTTAACCAAATGGTGAATTAATATTTAAATCTAAGAAAACAGGCGACTATCATGAAGAGAAGAATGCGGAGGTGTTTGAAAAATGGTTTGAAGGCATCATTCAACTTGTGGAACCTGGGTCTGTCATCGTCATGGATAATGCCCCATACCATAGTCGACATTTAGAACCATTACCGAAACAATCATGGAAAAAAGCAGCAATTCAAGAATGGGTAATTAATAAGAACATCCAATATAACAAAGATAGTTTGAAGGTAGAACTACTTCAGCTAACAAAATTACACACAAACAAATATAAAAAATTCGCAGTGGATGAAATGGCGTTAAGTCGTGGAATTACAGTTTCAAGGTTACCACCATACCACTGCGAATTAAACCCAATAGAATTTATCTGGGTGCAAGTAAAAGGATATGTGGCACGAGAAAATAGAACATTTAAATTAGTGGACGTGCAACATCACCTACAAGAAGCTATTCGAACTGTTTCTGCAGAAGATTGGAAGAAATGCATGCAGCATGTTTCAAAAGGAGAGCAAAAAATGTGGGACGTAGACAACCGTATTGAACACAATATTGAACCAATCATAATTCACTTTGATGATAGCGGTAGCAATAGTGACGAATCTAAGGTTGAAGATTAGACGAAAATTTGTACATTTATATTATATTCTATTATCAAAAATTTGTAATTTGTATTTTCTAGTACCCCTGACGATGAGTTTAAGTTACTCGAAAGCTTGAGAATAGTTATAAAGAGTTCACTTATCAATTGCTGCAACCCAATAGTGGAAAAAAGTTATATATATATATATATATATATATATATATATATATATATATATATATATATATATATATATGTATATATATATATATATATATATATATATATATATATATATATATATATATATATATATATATATATATATATATATATACATATATATAAAGAGAAAGTGTTATTTGCTATGAAGCAAGATGAATCAGGAAACTGATAAATAGATTATCAAATTCTCTGGTCTATCACAATTGGCATTCAATTCGAAATATATATATGCACATATATATATATATATATATATATATATATATATATATATATATATTATATATATATATATATATATATATAGTGTTTTTTATTAATATTTTTAATTTATTTGGTACCTACTATAATTACCACGATTATTACTCCGTTTTCATAAGGCCCACCTAATGACTACAACGATTAGGTAAATTACGATATTGCAAAGTTTTAATGAAATAAATAAAAAATGTGTATGAATATTTTAACTAATTGTACTAAGAATTTTTCTTTCATTCTTAACCCTCTCAAAAATTGATAAACATGCCCCCGATTTGCTGTCAACTGGGCTTACTTCTCTCAATCATTATTGGTTTTAGTATAGTTTCGATATTGATATGAAATCGAAATTAATCCCCTAACGCTGTCGCTGAGCATCATGAAAACATAATTCCACGAAAGGATCTCTACCTGTTTCGAGAGGATCGAGATACCGCCAGACGTTCTCGGTGCAAAAATTCCCATTGTCGTGGCGTGAAAAGATGAATCTAGCCAAATTTCTCTATTCGAAGAGACTATATAAGCGAGGCTTTTCATCAACAGGGTAGAGTTTTTAGTACTCATATTTAGTACTTAGTGGATCTGAGTGCAGGAGTCTAGTACAGAGTCGAATTTTTATCCAGTTTTTAGTGAAGGGTGTGGGTTATTTCAGTTAGTTGAGACATCTAAGGGTTTTATGAGCGAGTTTTAAGTCAGTGCAGTATTTGCTTTTTATGGTGAAGTTGGTGAAAATGAAAAAATGTAGGCTTTCACGGCCGGTGTTAATACATCTTCGGTTTTTCGGGCTTGAGGACCGTGTGCTGGAATTTTGACTTCCGGACTTTCGGCTACATCTGCGGCAGCCATCTTCAGCGGCGTGGTCTTAGTTGAACTCCTCTATGTGAGTTTACTACGTCGTAGTAAAACTGAATACGTCAAAACGTGCCTCTGAGCATATCCAGTGTTCATTATCTCAGAAAGCGATGAAGAAATGAGGTAAAAAAATGTGTCACGTGGTATAGAGGTTTCGAATATCAGCAAAGTCCTTTACGGATATTATAAATATATTGGTATCCAATCAAACTTTCTACGGAATGTTGTTTTACAACAGGCTGCAAAGTGAACTGCGTGTATAGATTGAAAATAGCTGCTTGTATTACAGTGCATGATACGTAGATATACATATGATTCTGAACAACAGACGATAATACATTATTTTGTTATATGTGAAAACTGTTCGTGCGTTAGAGAATTCTTTTAGGTGAAAACCAACTAATTTCAGCCTCACGAAAGTGTTAATAACACATTTTACCCTGCAAAGAATTTTAATACTTCGAGGCATAAGTTGAATCCCTAGCCGCATAATAATAAACTAGGTATCTGATCTATGTAATAGTAATCTTGATTTCTCATGTTGAAAGTGTTGAGTCCCTTTCAAATGTTTCCATACATTAAAGGGAAGAAACATGGATTTCATATCAATTCTCTTCTATAAAAACTGCCATTACACTAGAAAAACCAAGAATGTGTAATAAATTGATTTACTTCTATTAATTGTTTGTAGTTCACAATATATAATTTCAAATTATTTCAGTGATGGCTATAAGCTGCATTTGATCCAGCCATGAAATCATGAATATCTAAAAAAAAATTTTTCACGTGTATTTACTTGTCAAACCAGAATCCATTTTGAAAGATTTTTTCTTCTGTCTTTTTGGTATCTATGATCTTTTTTGTGAGTATGAAACTTACCAAAATACCTATTTCATTTTTTCGATTACTTTAAAAAAGTTATCTGATTCAATGAGTCTTCCCTCAGATAGTGTTTACACCCATGAAAGAGGACGATAGTTATGGTCTTTTCTCACCATGTCTCTTCTCCCTGTTCCAAGCTTGGCGCCACTTCATTATCGAATTTTTTTGGTACATATCATGCTATATACTTCGATACATCACTATTCAATTCTTCACATTCATTATATACTCCACCAGGTTCTGCATGGAAAAATCAGTTGATGAAAATGAAATAACTTAAAAATCAACATCAGTTTTGAAAAAAGTCTACTACCTCTTCTAGCTGATGTGCGATGGTGTTACTGTTTAATATTCTGATTTATTGAACTTCAATTCAGTTCCATAAAATTTTTTAAATTATAAATTGTTATGTCAATGCTTTTTGTATATTAGATGTATCTGTTTCAAATGATATGATTGATAAACTACCTTTACATTTGAGAGAGTCCAACACTGTTTTTAGATTCGAAAAATGTCTTGGATTTTCCAGTTGATGAAGTTTTATTTCAATGAATGGTATCTTTAACCTAAAAGCTAGAGGTACTGAGCCAATAGGTACTGTCGCCCATGATTTCAACATCTACTTTAGTTCCCCAAAAAAGTTGATTTCTGGATTACTGAGAGATTGTGAAGTGTCTACATCTACCTTCTCTTTTGTGAATTCTGTTTTCCTTGAAAAATAGTGGTTCAATTCATGAAAACTCTTGCAATACAGATATATTTCTGCGAAAGATCGGAAAAAAACATCTCCACTAGATTTGTTTGATATTTGTACCTGATTACTCGATCCGAAGTACATCTTTCTGTGAGTCTGAAATGAAGTTGAAATTACAATTTTGTCGAAAGCTTTAATGTACTGAAAATATGTTCTTATCTTTCCTCAGGACTATCAGTTTTCATTTGCTCTTGGTTAAGTTACTGACAGGTTTGAAAAAATTGATATTTCAGATTCCTTATGAAAAGTAAATGTTGAATCTGCTAGGACTTCTCAAAACTGCTGTATAAAGTCCGGTGTTAGATACCAATACCGCTAAAAGTTTTGATTGTTCTTCAGATATGGTTTTCTGTTATCGATTTGTGTTTTGATATCCATTTGGCACATATTTCGCGTGAAGAAACGGTAATGAAACTTTTCCAAAAAGGGGAGGCGTGAACTCAGTCACGGTCCTATCCATTAGTTATTGATATTCAGAAGTAGAAAAAAGATAATTACATGAAGACATAGATTTTTTTTGATAATTTACTACCATCTTTGAACTATTCGATACGGATTCTTTTGGAAAAATTCGTGCAATTTTTGACAGAACCCGTGTATTTTCATCATTTAATAAATAGAGTGTTGAAAAAATACAAAGATACACTGACCTTGTACTAGTCTATCCAATATAATTCGATATTATTAAAACGTTATGGTATACACCTCCGAGCTCGGAGGGGAGACGCGAGTGAGAATCTGACAAGTGTGACAAGAAGGTATCTTGTATGGAATTTCAATAATATTCATGGGTATGCTTGAAGAGTAGCTTCAAATCAAATACTCTATATATATATTCTATATATATATATATATATATATATATATATATATATATATATATATATTCAATTCGAAATGCCCACCACAAGACAACTAGCTGTTTCTGGCTTTCTGGCTTCGGCTTTCATCAGCTGTGGGTTGGCAAAGACCTCGTATCGAAGACAAATTGTGATAGATGGCATCTATCAAATTTCAAATCCTCTGGGCATCTATTAGATGAAATTTGAAATGAATCGTGCCTCAACGGCAAACGATACATAAGTGGAACCACCTATGGTGTAACACTCTAAGCAAATGCTGTCATATTTTTCGAATTGAATGCAAATTGTGATATACCAGAGAATTTGATAACCTATTTACCAGTTTCCTGATTCATCTTGCTTCATAGCAAATAACACTTTCACATATCATACACATATATATATATATATATATATATATATATATATATATATATATATATATATACATATATATATATATATATATATAGATATATATATATATATATATATATATATACATATATATATATATATATATATATATATATATATATATATAATAACTGCGTTTACCGGATACCATGCGAGTGCGGCAGATCCTACATCGGAGAAACCAAAAGACCATTGGAAGTAAGAATAAGCGAACACAAGAAAAACACTCAACGAGGAGAAACAACGAAATCAGGAATAGCGGAGCATGTTTGGACGAACCATCACAGCATCAAATGGTCTGAAGCCGAGGTCATACACAAGGAGGAGCACTGGTTCAAGAGGAAATTCAAGGAAGCCGCCTACATCCTCAACAACGACGCATTCAGTCATGCCAGCGTGGAGATCCGGAATGTGTGGAGGCCGCTTATCCAAGGCATGGACCGGCTGCGGCTCGCTGAGAGAGAATCTCGCGCCAATACATCCATTTCTCGCTGAAGATCGATCGGCATACTTTTAGTAGTAGCACCCGCTCGCCTCCTTGGTAGTAGCACCCTTTCCCCCACCATAGTCATCACCCGAAGACGATTGCGGATACCAGCAATCGAGACGTCGTGAGTAAACTCAACTTGAAACTTGGTTTCAACATTTTTTCATAATATTGCATTCAATTTCTTTACTTACATTTTTTGACTAGTATTTCATATTCCATACATCAATTTTTCTTGCTATAATATTATTTCATTCATTTCGTTATTTAAATTTTTTTGACTTATATTTCATATTCGAAATCTCGATTTTTTGTAACAACAGTGTTTTCTTTGATCAATCGATCCCTAATTTCATCATTGACCGAAAATTCGATTTTGATTTGATTTTTTCTCACTTGATTTGTATTTTAATCTTTCCGTTCCTAGCAACAGTTCAATAGAGTTAAAAAATATAGACAATGGAAGTCCGAACCATTACCATTCATTAAACATATAATATAGGGGCGATCAACTTTCTGACTCTCCCTGCAAAAAAAATTGCATATCTTATTATTTTAGAGCAACCAGAAGCAAATCCAGCCAGATATTGAAATTCCTGAAAGTTGTTATATTTCAAGTCAACGTTCCGTTTTTTCAAGTTTCAAGTATCCCTGTAGAATATGAAACACTCTCTCATGAGGAACTGATATTCAGTGTCATTAGAACATTATCACAGAAAAGAAATTCTGATACATTGATGAAATAAGAAATACATACTTTTGAAAATGGCTATTTTGCAACTTCAACACCCTGTAAATCCGAAACTTGTCATAGGATTGAGTTGGGCCCGTGGACACTACAGTTCAGAAAGTCTTCAACTACAATATTCCAACAATTCATAAAATTTCACCGAAGCCCATTTCTCCATAAGCCGGCTGCCTGGTCCTTTATTTCTTACTGATTTTTAACAGAATCAATTACATTTTTCACTATTGACCATCTACCGTGGAGCTAATTACAAAAGCTATCATTTTCCTTCGATTTTTCTTTCAATCATAATAAAATATAGGCTACAAAACTCCTGAATAGCGAAGCTTTCTGTTAGTGAAATAATTTTCATGAACGAATAAGTATTTCCGAAGTTCATCCCCACCAACGAACAAAGTTAGAAACTTCACATTGTTGTAATAGATGTCCACTTCTCTCGACTGAAGAAATAGACACTTTTTTCATATTTTCGTATGTTTTTCGACTTATTCGTTATACACCAATTGATGACGCATGAGGAAATATACTTCTACTCTACTGTTCCATTTTATACTATAACTTCAAGACCGACTTGATTCGTAACAATTCATTCTACCTCAGCGGTAGAAATTTCAACTTTTTAGATCTCAGTACGTATAGTAATCACGCAAAATCAATTCACACTGATATTGAACATCTGAAAATATCATTGTTTATTCACAAACCTAGCTGGCCGACAAATCGTTTTACATGACGGTGATAAACTGATGCTCAATTATTCATATAGTTTGTAGAATGAATATTTCAAGCTACTCGCCATTTCATTCGTGGCGAGTTTTTGATTTGATTATCTATTCCAATGAAGTTGTAGTTGACAATTCAATTATTGTCAGGAAGACATTACCATGGCAGAAGAAGCACTGACCTTAATGAAAATGATTGAAGGAAAAATGGTTGTCATTTACTAGTATAATAAGTAAGGATTCATACAGGGTGGGTAGAAGTATAGAATGACGGGTCAAACGATCCGATGTGATCGTTTTTTTTTTAATCCATAACTCTACCATTTTTCAATATTGAGAGCTGAAACTTTGCACGATAGTAGCTATTGTTGTGCACTTTATGTTTGCGAAACCTGGATTCAATCGGATCAATAGTTTTCGCACAATCTTCATTTTTTTTTAGAAATATTTTCGCGAAGAGCTGGATGCATTTGAGGTCGACTAATTGAAATTAAAAAATAGATTTGGAAAGTAGACGTTGACAGTAACAAAACCTATATCCTTATTTTTCGTTAAAACGCGTTTGAGTTTGTCAAAAACTAGTGAGAACATGAGGAGAGTGGAGGGGGACTGTGCGTTATGAATTAAAAAAAAACAATTTTCCGTTTTTTCCGCTTTCCTCCGCTTCTTATTATTCGATCGGATCGTTTGATCCGTCATTCTCTTCGGAATTCAATTCTCTACAGTTCATCTATCTGCACCGTTAACACTGCTTCAATAGTTTACATTTTACAATAAAAAAACTTACTTACAGTAAAAAAAAAAAAACGCGAATTTTTGTTGTTTATTGTTTCAACATATCGAAAAATATCATTTTCGAGTAGAGAACATGGTGGAAATGAACTACGGACTGTGGTGTACGGGATGGCACAGGCGGCTTCCTTGTAGTATTTTTGTCCAAAAAGTAATCATCTGTGGCTCTATTGCTTGGCGTAATAGTTATGTATTACTTTCTATTAATTCATACAACAGGTATCGTTTCATGTGTCGATGATAACTTTTTCTGAAAGTGAATTCAGCAATCTTTGTCTATGAACCGTAAATCAAACTTCCATCTGACGTCGCGAGAGGTATGCTACATGTCTTATCGTAAACGAGCTTTCTTAAATTGCCCTAGATACTCAGAGGCAGAGTTGAAGTAACTATTCAGAAGGAATTTTTCAATAGATTTCTGGAATTGATTCAAACTGGGATTTTTCAATTCATCAACTAATAAATCGTGAAGATTGTAATCCAGTGATTTTTTTTGAGATTTTGGTAAGCGATACCGATTGTCCGGACTTTACCAGCCTTTTTTGTTAGATGTTGATGAATATCACTGGTTTAATCAAAATACTAGCATAATTATGGCTTTTCAGAAAGACATGGAAAATAGACAATGTTGGCAAAGGCATGATACGTTATTTTTTGTAAACTGGTTGACAATATTCTCTGTATTCCACGCATTCCAGTATTCTAACGGCTTATTCGTAATTTGAAGATATACAAAGGGTTAGGATAATTACCCAACCGTAACATATAACGAATATATACTTCGCCTTTTGTTTTCAACTCATCATTTATATCACTGCTATTCAAACCCGATAAAGGAATTGCTACCGATGTTAACAAAAAAGACATATATTATTAATATATTTTAAGATAGCTTTCTACAAATTATACGATCGAAGCATGTGTACAACAGGTGAATGAGGAACCGGATTTAAAAAAATGTTCCCTTTTTTTTTATTTTATCTGATAAAGCATGAAAATCTGTTCACAAAAATGCCCTTCTGACCTCGATCCTTCCACTATTTTTTTTTAAAACCTCTACTATGTAACGAAAAATATCAAATGCTGACGTCAACACTTTCATTCATAAATAC
>JAVJAQ010003528.1:0-18158 GCA_032362365.1 Zygogramma bicolorata
ATAAAGTTTTCGGGTTCTAGAATACATATCTCTATAGAAAAAATAAATATTGTATGAAAAATGTTGTAAAATAATTGCAAGGAACAAAAAAAATGACAAAAAGATAAATGAAGCTTTTTAGTCATCACAGAACTTTTTTCATTTCTCCAGATTCTAATAATGAAACTATATAAGTTAATTCAACTTTCTGATAAAATAGTTGTTTTTTGAGAGAAATTTTTTTTCGGCGAGTAGGGTGTTCAAGGGGATTGAGGACCTTTCCCAACCACTTACCCAAAAAAGCGCGCGAGATGACATTGACATATCATTTATTGATTTTTTTCCTCAAATCTCATTTTTACAGCTCATTATACATATTTTGAGCACCTTATGCATCATAAGAATGTATTCAACCATTATCATCATTTTTTTTATTGATTTTTTTCACCCAAATTTCAATATTATTATCAGCGCCTGGACTCTGAATATTTCCACACTGACGGCCAAATCACCAGGTTGATTGGTATTTACATCGCATTCGATACCCTCGTCTTCAGAGTCGTTCAGCTCTTTGATGACAACTTTCTCGTCTTCAGCGACATGCTGTTCTTGAAGGTCACACAATGATAAAAGTAGCGATATGATACCGCTCCAAACATTTTCAATGTCATTCAAGGGCAGTGCCGTTCGAACTCGACCCCGCCCATACTCAAAGGTACTCAATGGTACCCAAGGTCAAAGCGGCATGTGCTAGAGAGTAAATAGGGTAACTCGTCGTCAAGGTTGTTGAAGGTCACACAATATTAAAGTTGGTGATATGGGACCACTCCAAACATTTTCAAAGTCTTTAAATATCATTCAAGGGCAGTACCGTTCAAGCTCGACCCCACCAATACTCAAGGGTACTCAAGGTCAAAGCTGCTTATGCTAGAGGACCAACAGGGTAACCATTCGTCAGGGATATTGAAGGTTATAAAAATTTAAGTATGGCGATATTTTATCTGGACATGTCAAACACAAATACATCAATTGTTTTTCGTCCAAAGTCATCTCAATGTCATTCAAGGACAATACCGTTCGAGCTCAATCCAGTCATCAGGGTTACTCGTCTTCAAGGTTATTGGAGGTCGCAAAATATAAAAATTGGTGATATGTTATTGCGACTACTTCAAACAATTTGAAAGTCATCTCAATACCATTCAAGGGAAATGCCGGTCGAGCTCGACCCCACCTACACTCAAGGGCACTCACGGTCAAAAGTTTCACATGCCAGAGACTACACAGATGACATTCAGGATACCTCGTCTTCAACGTTGTTGAAGGTCACAATATAATGAAAATGACGATATTTTGTCGGGGCCATTCTGAACGTTCCCAAAGTTATTTCGAGGACAATACCGTTCAAACTCAACCCCACCAACACTCAAGGGTATTCAAGGTCAAAGCTAGATGGTACACGAAAGTCATTCAAAGTAAATCAGTAAGTTTTTTGAAACTCATCAAATATTCACACGATGATGATAATGAAACTTTCCAATTTCAATGTCATTCAAGGGTTATGTCGAGCAAGTTGGAACCGCCAACAATCAAGGGTATTCAAGGTCAAAGTTCCATACGTTAGTGGGTACACATACATACATCAAATCTCATTCAGGGTAACTCATCATCAAGTCTATTCATGATCAGAAAACATGTCAGGACCACTTGAAACGCTTTTAAAGTCAATGTCATTCAAGGACAATACCGTTCAAGATACACCCCGTCAGAACTCAAAGGTATTCAAGGTCAAAGTTGCACATGCTAAGCGAAGGTCATTCAAGGTGACTCGTCATCAAGGTTATCCAAGCTCAATGAGACAAATTATTCAAACGTCATAATTTTTGTCAAGACCACTTCGATCGTTTTCAAAGTCAATGTCATTCAAGGACAATGCCGTTCAAGATAAACCCCGCCAACACTCAAGAGCATTGCAGATATAATGATTCAACATGAAAATCCGCATTTCTTATATAATGGATAGCGAGCCGCCTCCCACCACTATCTATGCAGCTGATGCGCACACATCTCTAGTACCCCACCAGACTGTCTGACGTTGCAAACCCTCCACTCTCCAAATCGATGAGTTTACAGAGAGCAGTGCGGGCATTCATTCGTAGCTGGGACTTCGTGCAGATGTGAGGTGTAGTGAGGGCAATGTGTTGGTGAACTTCGGGTGGCTGGGTGGTGCTTGTGCGTGTATGTGTAGACATGTGTACTCTATGCAATGTAGTTTGCATCGAGTACGCATGCTTATGCTTAATCCCATACTTCACCGTGTATGCAATCTATTCTTCATATATGAAGGATATCTGTACCGTGTATGCAAATTCTATTCACCCCCCTTCCCCCAACCCCCCCTCCTTCCTCACTGACTAGATGAGAGCCCACATCATTAGTTGGTGGATATTTGTGGTGACATGTGCACTCTGTACAAGATTTTTTGTACTTGGTACACATGAAGATGCATTACCAAAAATGCGCCTCGCCCATCTCAAGGTCGAATGACTTCACACACACACCCCAGACAAAGAATCCCATGACGTCATTAATGACTAATTAATGACATCATAGTGGTGGGGGTTGACCTTGAACGGCTCGTCTGGTTCATAGTTTTGACCTTGAAAAATTTGTTGCTGAAAATTTAATGATGGGATTCTTTGTCTGAGGAGTGTGTGACGTCATTCGACCTTGAGATGGGCGAGGCGCATGTATGGTAATGCATCTTCATGTGTACTGACCTTGAAAAATTTGTTGCTGAAGATGTAATAATGGGATTCTTTGTCTGGGGTGTGTGTGTGAAGTCATTCGACCTTGAGATGGGCGAGGCGCATTTTTGGTAATGCATCTTCATGTGTACCAAGTACAAAAAATCTTGTACAGAGTGCACATGTCACCACAAATATCCACCAACTAATGATGTGGGCTCTCATCTAGTCAGTGAGGAAGGAGGGGGGTTGGGGGAAGGGGGGTGAATAGAATTTGCATACACGGTACAGATATCCTTCATATATGAAGAATAGATTGCATACACGGTGAAGTATGGGATTAAGCATAAGCATGCGTACTCGATGCAAACTACATTGCATAGAGTACACATGTCTACACATACACGCACAAGCACCACCCAGCCACCCGAAGTTCACCAACACATTGCCCTCACTACACCTCACATCTGCACGAAGTCCAAGCTACGAATGAATGCCCGCACTGCTCTCTGTAAACTCATCGATTTGGAGAGTGGAGGGTTTGCAACGTCAGACAGTCTGGTGGGGTACTAGAGATGTGTGCGCATCAGCTGCATAGATAGTGGTGGGAGGCGGCTCGCTATCCATTATATAAGAAATGCGGATTTTCATGTTGAATCATTATATCTGCAATGCTCTTGAGTGTTGGCGGGGTTTATCTTAAACGGCATTGTCCTTGAATGACATTGACTTTGAAAACGATCGAAGTGGTCTTGACAAAAATTATGACGTTTGAATAATTTGTCTCATTGAGCTTGGATAACCTTGATGACGAGTCACCTTGAATGACCTTCGCTTAGCATGTGCAACTTTGACCTTGAATACCTTTGAGTTCTGACGGGGTGTATCTTGAACGGTATTGTCCTTGAATGACATTGACTTTAAAAGCGTTTCAAGTGGTCCTGACATGTTTTCTGATCATGAATAGACTTGATGATGAGTTACCCTGAATGAGATTTGATGTATGTATGTGTACCCACTAACGTATGGAACTTTGACCTTGAATACCCTTGATTGTTGGCGGTTCCAACTTGCTCGACATAACCCTTGAATGACATTGAAATTGGAAAGTTTCATTATCATCATCGTGTGAATATTTGATGAGTTTCAAAAAACTTACTGATTTACTTTGAATGACCTTCGTGTACCATCTAGCTTTGACCTTGAATACCCTTGAGTGTTGGTGGGGTTGAGTTTGAACGGTATTGTCCTCGAAATAACTTTGGGAACGTTCAGAATGGCCCCGACAAAATATCGTCATTTTCATTATATTGTGACCTTCAACAACGTTGAAGACGAGGTATCCTGAATGTCATCTGTGTAGTCTCTGGCATGTGAAACTTTTGACCGTGAGTGCCCTTGAGTGTAGGTGGGGTCGAGCTCGACCGGCATTTCCCTTGAATGGTATTGAGATGACTTTCAAATTGTTTGAAGTAGTCGCAATAACATATCACCAATTTTTATATTTTGCGACCTCCAATAACCTTGAAGACGAGTAACCCTGATGACTGGATTGAGCTCGAACGGTATTGTCCTTGAATGACATTGAAATGACTTTGGAAACGTTTAGAATGGTCCCGGCAAAATATCGCGCTTTTATTGTGACCTTCAATAACCTTGATGACGAGTTACTCTGAATGTCCCTTTTGTCCCCTTTACAATGTGTCACTTTCGACTCTGAATATCCTTGAGTGTTGATGGGGTCGAGCTTGAACGGTATTATCCATAAATTACATTGAAATGACTTTGGAAACGTTCGGAATAGCCCCGACAAAATATCGTCATTTTCAATATATCGTGACCTTCAATGACCTCGATGACGAGCGACCCTGAATGTCCCTTAGGTACCCTTCAGCTTGTGCAGCTTTGACGTTGAATACTCTTGAGTGTTGACCTTGAACGGCATCACCGTTGAATGACATTGAGATGACTTTGGACGAAAAACAATTGATGTATTTGTGTTTGACATGTCCAGATAAAATATCGCCATACTTAAATTTTTATAACCTTCAATATCCCTGACGAATGGTTACCCTGTTGGTCCTCTAGCATAAGCAGCTTTGACCTTGAGTACCCTTGAGTATTGGTGGGGTCGAGCTTGAACGGTACTGCCCTTGAATGATATTTAAAGACTTTGAAAATGTTTGGAGTGGTCCCATATCACCAACTTTAATATTGTGTGACCTTCAACAACCTTGACGACGAGTTACCCTATTTACTCTCTAGCACATGCCGCTTTGACCTTGGGTACCATTGAGTACCTTTGAGTATGGGCGGGGTCGAGTTCGAACGGCACTGCCCTTGAATGACATTGAAAATGTTTGGAGCGGTATCATATCGCTACTTTTATCATTGTGTGACCTTCAAGAACAGCATGTCGCTGAAGACGAAAAAAAGAGCTGAACGACTCTGAAGACGAGGGTATCGAATGCGATGTAAATACCAATCAACCTGGTGATTTGGCCGTCAGTGTGGAAATATTCAGAGTCCAGGCGCTGATAATAATATTGAAATTTGGGTGAAAAAAATCAATAAAAAAAATGATGATAATGGTTGAATACATTCTTATGATGCATAAGGTGCTCAAAATATGTATAATGAGCTGTAAAAATGAGATTTGAGAAAAAAAATCAATAAATGATATGTCAATGTCATCTCGCGCGCTTTTTTGGGTGAGTGGTTGGGAAAGGTCCTCAATCCCCTTGAACACCCTACTCGCCGAAAAAAAATTTCTCTCAAAAAACAACTATTTTATCAGAAAGTTGAATAAACTTATATAGTTTCATTACTAGAATCTGGAGAAATGAAAAAAGTTCTGTGATGACTAAAAAGCTTCATTTATCTTTTTGTCATTTTTTTTGTTCCTTGCAATTATTTTACAACATTTTTCATACAATATTTATTTTTTCTATAGAGATATGTATTCTAGAACCCGAAAACTTTATTTTTCTGTGAAAATGTCAAAATCAAGAGCTACAGAAATCGAAATTTTCCATAAAATCTCTATGAAATTATGAGTTTTCAAAGATAAAAAAATCGTAATTAAACAATATTTCCTTACCTTACCATTATTTTTGCTTGTATTTATTCGAATATTTTTGTATGCTTTACTACCGTTATACACATATTATTTTTGGTAGTGCAAATTATATTTCTATTTGCAATATTTTACTCTACAAATCAATAGATTGTCACAAGTTTCAGAAGTATTCGCTTGAAGTTACATATCAAGAACCATAGTCTTCCGCTTCACAGGCGAACGTGCTACCCCTACAATATCGTGTAATCCAAAGCCTATCTTGGCGTACGTTGAAAGGCTAAAACATGAATTTCCAATAATTCGTTGAAGTTCAGTATGGTGTTTTACCGAATACTACGCGTACTTGAATTATTCTTGATAATTTGTAAAATTTTCAAAATATTCGTGAGCTCGAACGAATTTCTGGAAATAATTCAAGCAGGTATTACAAGTGAAAATTTGTCCTCTGTCAACGATAAAAAAACAACAAATTGAGTTTGTCCTCTGTTAACGATGAGAAAAAAAAACAACAAATTGACTATGAGATATTCAATATATCATTAAAAACTAAGATATCAAAATGAATGAGAGAAAATAAAAATAAAATATTCACAGATTAATTCAATATTCGCCCCCTATCAGGGTAACACTCTGCCAAAACTCATGATCCATCTCCTGGCGAAAAATTAATTTGTCTTGCTGGCGACTCAGTTCGACAGCCTCGTGCTCAACTTGGACTGCATCAGCCCGCAATTGTCTCAAGCGTTCTTCTTGTACAACAATTTCGGCAACAATTTGAGATTTTCGCTCATTTTTCTCCGCCAGTCCCGTGGCATTCACATTCATCTGATATTTAACTTCCATATCCCGCATCAGCGTGGCCCTCAAGAAATCGATGGCTTTTTGCTTTGATACTGCTTGACGGGTTGGGGTTGGCAAACTCTGGAAATAATTGACGCCGTCTTGCGATTGTTCGAGTGAATCAACATTCACCTGTTCTGCTCCCGCCTGGGGTTCTGCATAATGGTTTTTTTGATATGTCACCCCTCGTGTTGTAGAAGCAGGCATTTCCACTGAGTTAGCATCTGGTTGTGGGGCTAGCTCCCCAGTTAAATACCCCCGTAACACATTACTGGAGTCCAAACACATTTGGTTTGGTGTTTTCCTTATACCGCCACTGCGTAGAGGTGGAGTACTGGCTGCAGTGCAGTATGTTCCACGACCTCGCCTCACTAATTTTATGGTTCAAGGTCAACCCCCACCACTATGATGTCATTAATTAGTCATTAATGACGTCATAGTGGTGGGGGGAGGCTTAGAACCGGCTCAAATCTCCTACTTTAGAGCACTAAAACTTATTGCAACGACCTAAGAATACTTCCTCTCTGTTAACAGATGTGAATTATTCCAGCTAGTCGACCGGCTTGATACGAGGGGTTACAAAATGACTAACTAGGAATTGACGAAATGTTGAAAATCATAATAGAGAAAACAACTCTTTGAAATCGTTCATAAAATCGGTAATAAATAATAGTTATGAAAGATCTTGGGGACAGAAACATTTTAGTATTGTAAATTTAGGAGTTTTGGTAATGAAACCTGAGTTTTCGAGGATGTGGTTTTCTCAGGTTAGAAACACATGAGTAGACATGGATTAACCACATCCCTCGAAATCTATCACTTGAAAGAGATATTCAGCTAGAATTAATGTTTACGTTGAACAACTCCTGTAATATTGTGAAAATAATTTAGGGATAGCCTTCGGGATATCAGCCTGGTGAAGGGAACCTTTGTCGGAACAAACATATGCCATTTCTTAAAATTGCCCTATTCTCAACAATTTAGTACCATTCGTGGGTGAGCGGAACCTAGGTTATAAATATCAGAAGGATAACGTCCAAAATCAGTTTTCGTCTTCCTTCGTTTGATTTGGTATACTAGTATCATTGTATATAGACTACCTAGTAGGCTAACGCTAATCTATTTACCGTTGGATAGAAATATCATCGCTACAGCGATCTTTTTGACCGGCACGTGGAGTCGAGACAGGCCCGTATTGAAAAAATTGTAAGCAAATTAATTCAAAAAAGTTGACTAATAAACTATGAGTACTCTTCGCTTGAAATAGTGTAATCATATTCGTAACATCGAAGTGGAGTGTTAATTCATGAATATTTCTACAAATACATATGAAAAAAATCTGACCTGAATAATTCAGTGCTTTAGACAAAACTCATAATATAATTGACGTTATCAAAAAAACAGTTTATTGTGTGATTTCCACTAGACAGTTTGCCAAACCGCTACACGTGCTTTACTACACAATAGCTTTTTCAGGCCTACAGAAGCTATTCTATAGTGAAACACGTGTAGCGGTTTGGCAAACTGTCTAGTGGAAATCACACAATTGATTTTCAATGAAATTTTTATGTATTTTCATCAAGTCGGGCATTTAAGTAATATAATTTAGAGTAAATAGATCCATATTATATGTAGTTGAATATTGGAATGTAAGTAATGCATAAAAAACAGTTTAATTTTTTATTGAGGTGGCGGTTACTTGAAGGAAACCATAGTTGTGAGACTATAAGGTGAAACATGATTAAATTTCCACATAATGTAATGTCTTCGCGACATGTTTCGATACACTGTATCTTTTTCAAGCGAATGTACTATGAACACTGTGTTTATTCAAATTAAATTTAATCGTGTTTTACCTTGAAGTGTCATAAACAACAGTTGTCAAACACGTTATGGTGTAAGCGAACAGAAGTCCTGACAGATCAGTACATACCGAACACAAATGTTGTAATTCAGTTTATCAAGCTGATTTTTTTGGGAGTTATAAACAAGGGATTTTCGTACAGAATACGGATGGGAATTGTCATCAACATTCAATTGAAACTGCAATCAGTTATTTTAGGCTAACTAGCCTGCTTGACTTTATTATTGGAAGAACAGTTTGTTTTCTTACAACTTTCAGGTATAATGCATAATAACACACAAATCATATCAAATTTCTTCAAAATTAATTGCATTCAGAATAAAAAAAGATTTATAATGATAAATAAGAAGTATTATTGATCAGTGAAGTGGCAAAATACGTGAAATGACTGCAAATCTATCGTGCCTTGAAATGAGAGCGCCGAGCACAGACACAGCCAACTTGGCTCTCCTATATTTCGAGTAGGTCAGACAAACTTGGATTCCGCAATTGGTAATTACACTATTGTATGTTTCACAGAATTTTCAACTGTTCAGATGCTAATTGAACCTGAATAATTCTAGTACCGCCTTCAAAAAGTCCGGAAAATAAATTCGTTTACTCAAAGTAATGATATGAGCAAATGGAGGTGATTTTTCTACTCTTTGGTAGATTACCATTCCAGGGGGTTGGGATGTCAAAGAAGTTTATGTTCAGTTTTTGATTGTTTGAAGTACAGGCATTTATTGGTAATATTACCATGGACGGAAGCTTTCAATGAAGAATTAACGTTGTTCTCTCGGAATTCAAACAAGAAACTTGCATTCGGCAAAATTTCTTACAGAAACTAGACCTTATGTATTAATTTTTTGTTACAAAAATCAAACCAATCACCCCCGTTCTCCCGGATATTTGAAACAAAAATAGATTTTGTGGAGTTTCACTCCTGTATAATACAACCTACAATAAGGTTGATTCGCCATCGAAAGTTTTTTTTCTCATTTTCGAAAGAAGGGGGTGAAGGGTTGTTTTTTTTTCTCCACTGAAGCAGGTTCTTGGTCGAGTTTTACCTCTGTTTAATTTAAAAATAACTCGGGGATCATTTGCTGACCTGCAATTTAGCTACACCCGAAAATTGGTGTCAATCAATACTGTAGCTCTCTGATAAATGAAACCAAGTGAATAAACTTCATATAAATATCCACTATTCGTGAATTGTGAACAATAATGATATTAAACACAACAAATATATGAATATAATCCAAGTGAAAGGTACGGTAAAGCTACGAAATAGCCGATGCCGGTCCTGTTACAATCCAGTCTGTCGGGTGTAACGAAAACAAGCGATTTTCAACCTTAATAAACGTCTGCATCCATTCGACGGTGCTGCCAACTACATTTCGCCTCCATCGTCCTCCAATGATAAGTCCATAAGGTGAGCCTACTATGTAATCTAAATACAATGCTAGTATCGTGAGAATAAAGTCTTCAGTGGAATTAACCATTTTTCATTATTTGCATTATTTCTGATTCGCATTCTTATTTTCATATCTAGAACAATCATTTACAAGTACAAGTGTTAAAGCTCACTCACTCCGAGTAATTTCTTCCAATTTTGACCACTCTCTGTGGTTCAATTCTTATAGTAAATATTTGATTTTCAGCTAAGTAATTTATGGGAATTGGGCTGGGTTCATTACTCTAAGCAGTTCATCCCTTTGAACTTTGAGATTTTCATCATAATCAGGTAACTGTTGATTATATTGTAGAGCCTTGTTAAGGGGTTTTGGCTAAACTTCGAAATCGTGGTTAAGATAGCATAAGGATAGGCCAGGGACTCTTTCTTTGATTGTCTACTCATCATTTTATGAATTCAGCCAATAAATTCCAGTAAGTCTCGTATTCTCGTGTTTTCTTGCTGGTAGGAACCAACAGTAGCTCTTGTATAACTCAATTCCCATCCTTAAGAAGTGAATCGGAGGTATCAAGTAGTGAAATTATTCAGACGTGATTACATCGCGAACCGCGATCAGTCCTGCAAATCCAGAGTTCCAGCGTGACGAGGATCCGGTGGCTGTCTATAGAAGCGAGTAACCGATAAGAGAGACTGCGGTAAGTGAATTTCTGTTGATTGTCGCGAAGTGTAATTTGGATGGTCATGTCTTTCTGAGTATTCAAACCATATCAGTGAACCTAGTTACCGCTCGGCTAGTTCTGACATTGACAATTCGAGATTTTCTCTGATGCGTAAAGAGGGAATAAGAGTTCAGATAGGAAGTCTCGTAAATTGTTATAATGGTGTCTTACGATGTGGGGTTCTGTTTTGCAACATGAAAATTGCTCATATTACGAATCACGCAAATTTGTAGAAATTAACCTATTTAAAAGAAAGAGTTAATTTCGGATTTCTCCATTTCATGCAATCATGTTCCATTTTGTTACTTTAATTCATTTGTATAGTTTCGATACAACTAATATTTCTTACACTATGTTGAAGTGAAGTATCCATTTTCTGGAAACTGTTATGATCGAACTAAAAGTCATTAGAGTGAAGAATTAGTTATTACAATTAACCGAAGATCTATTTTTTTTTTGTATAGAAACGACCAACCAAAGATACACTTAGCAAAAATGGTAACATAATCTCTCTTTTAGCATTCCACAAATCGTTCCAGAATGAAAAATAAAATGCACGAATTTTATTGTTGTTATATACTCACTCTTTTCAAATGAATCAAAACGAAAACTCCGGCTAATGCCGTAAAACAGAATAATTTGATTAATTTTATACCAAAACTAATTAAAACCAGTGAAATAAGTAAAGCGAAATCTTTTTAGAGTATCGAATTCAGTCGAGTTATTCTCAATTCACTAGAATAAATGAAGTACAAATAGTAAATGTCGAATGCACAGGAAGTACAGTGAAATGTAGTAAAAGTATACCTAACATATAAGTTGATAGTAAATCATTATTTTGCATTCAGTAATTTATTTTACGAATAACCGAAATCTCAAGAATGCAATTATTGTTAGCCCGTGTCCGCACGGTATAACCAAAAAGGAAAGCCATAAACCACTTAGATGTAAGACCCTTCAAATCCGAAGTACTGATTTATGATTTTCATTAGCAAGACAAGAAACGATAACAAGTGTAAGAATGAAACCGCGCTATAAGATTCGAATATGAACAGTCAATCAAGTTTTTTTTTATATTGAAGATATTAGCTCAACGAACGTTTTGAATCTTAACAACATGTGGATGTATGTGTTACTTGCTTTTGCGCTAAAATTGTTCTACCTGAATCTCGAATCATTTAATATCGAAAAACAATGAGGTTGAAAATTCACTCAATAAAAAGAGATATGATTGAGATACATGTGTGAATAATTGTGAATTCAATTGAAATTTTGTCAATTCTCAGGAAAACAGAAAATAGTTCAGAATAGAAGTAATTCGTGCCGTGGATACATAAATAATGTATACATAAGTCAAAGTTGAAACGATATCATACTTTCCATTCAAGTCAGAATACCACCAAAATACAGTATTCATCATGTATACAGTCAAAAAGCAACTCATCCTACTTCAAGAACAAAAACGGACTCGAAAGACCTAATTGAAACAGTACAAAATTATACCAAATTCAAGCAGGCAACAATTCAGTCAAGAAGTCGAAATAGTTGAATTTTTTTTTTTTTGTAAAAGGCTTATTGAAGAAAAATGAAGTCATAATTTCACCTTGAAAATCTTACACTTAGGACAAGAGTCTGAAGCTCGGTATATAACACGTTAAAAATCTTAATGATAGATGTAAATGAGAGTTCTGTGATTCACTTGATCTTTATTTGGGGTAGCCTCAAATCTTTTAGCCTTAGTATTCTGGAAGTGAATATCCTCCTGTTTGAGTTTCACTTTTCTGGCATAACACAAACATTCAGAGTAATTTTACGAAATCGGTCATTAGTAAAGAAAAGAATAACGTTACTTCAGAGATAAAAAGAGTTTTTCACCTTTCACAGTTCTAGGAATGAATGTGTGATATCAAACTGCACAGGTTATAAAATTCCAAAACAAATTTCGAGTATAAATAAATGAGGAATTATAAAGAAAAATCGCAGAAATTTCGAAATTGTAACGCTTGGTCTCATTTCTGTTGAAGGCAATGGGGTTTTATTGAATTAATACTTTTCACATACCTTTTTATAGATATATTAAAAAAAAAAGGAAAATTGCTCTTAATGATTATGAGGATTTTAATATTATCATTCCGCGGTATTTCGAAAGAGTATGGTGAAAATTCCGATATGAAATGATAATTGTTCTCTACAGATCATCTCAATACGGATAATTGTATTTATTTACAGAGAAATTACGCTACCGATGTCCTTTGTATCGGGTATTTACCACAAACATTTTATTTTAATCTCATAATTGGTAACCATCTTTATTGTCTACAGTAATGCTTCACTCAGAAACATTATATTACCTAAGGATTAGTCTTCCTGGACTAGAAAATATAGTCTCAAAATCATCAGTTTTCGTACCTGTATGTTCTACCTAAATTCCATTTGATACGATGACATACAATACTGATTATATTCAGATAAATTTGTTCAATCTAGATAGGAATGTCTTTGAGTTCTGGAAGTTTGGAAATTATAAATAAATAAATTAAAATATGTGGTGCCACCGTCAACAAAGGAGATAAATTCACAAAAAATACTCGATTCCATAAAGTCTTCATTCAAGGAAAAGCTTTCTAATTAAGTTCTGTTTCAAAATCCGTTCATGTTGAACCTTTAAATTTAACTATGTATTCACTCATGTGAAACAAAAAGGAAAATTTTGTTTATATTTTCAAAATCATAGTAAAGTATTAACACTTTTGAAGAAATCCAGAAACGATTGCAAAATCAATTCTAAATCAAAATTTCGACAATTGGCAAAAATATTCAAGGAAAGTTATAGCATAGAATTATACACAACATTAAATTTTTCAAACCTTACCTTCACATCACCAAACAAGAAATAGAACAGAAATTGAAGGCAATTAAACTTAATGGGGACAGATGTTCAAAGCACTTGCTGAAGCTCGCGTAATTCACAACTCACAAAGAAGGTTCTTTGTTCGAGGGGGGTATAAAAGCTTTCGCACTTGCGAATTCAAGATAGTATTCCAGTATCATAGTATTGGAATAGAGTGTTATGGAAAGAGTGATACAGTAACAGTAATTTAATATAGTAAAAAAGTGAACGATCAAGTATTATGTACAAAACAGTAGACAGTGTTTCAAACAAAAACGCGGTGCAGTAATAAATCAGTCGCTAGAAGTGCTAAACGTTAATCTGAAGTGTACCCAGAATCGCTCCTCAAAATGTGTAAGTCTAGCCGTTAAAGTCGAAGCGATGATCTGATTATTTATGTACCATGTCTGTACGAGATTGTAATGAAAAAATTTATGTGAATGCACTCGGATCATCGATGTCCGCCTGATTGTTTTTTTTTTTCGTTTTACCGCTGTATAATTGTACGTACGATCTTGCCTCTCATCTCTGAAATAAAAATGGATGTAACACCGCCAATTGTTATTATTTCCACCAAGAATTCACGAACCAGAAAAATCATGTTCGACTGGGTATTTAACATCTCAAGGACCGCTCGCCTTTTTGCCAAGCAACTATACCCGGTCGTCACAAATACAGTCACAGTTTGGAATAAACTAGTTATATTTCAAATGCTCGTTTTTAGAACCTATCATAGAGTAAGATCCCAGGGCCCCCAGATGTTACTTATTTTTGAAGTAACGAATTTTATGGTATAGACACTCTTCTATGTGTTTGAGAGTGTGTGTGTACTAACTAGTTTGACTAGGCGGCCCGTTCACAGGTAGCAGGTAGAAAAGGTAGACAAAAACATAACTTACTTTTGTTAAATTCGAAGTGCTGATTTTTATATATGTCACATAGAATAGTATTATAAATGAATATTTCATATTGACAGACCGTTTCTGTGGGTCTTAATTCCTCCCAGGCGCTTGAAACCTCATAAAAAAATTACCGAACTTTTGTTATATTCGAAGTCTTCTGCTTTATATATGATGTTTGGGGGGCTATTTTAAAACCTTTTGTGTACAGCCAGACCAATCCGAAAGGCCAAACATTCTCCCAGACACAATTAAAATTTTCATTAAGCTCCCCAAAACAATTAATTTTTTTGCCTACAAAGGGTTTGTTTTCAACAACAAATCATTGAGTTAAATGACAATTTATTATTATTATATTAATACAAAAATATAGAAATACAGTAAAAATATGATCTTCTTTCATTATTATTTAATCAAGTCCTAATCTTCATAGTTAGCTTCATATGAGTTTCGACTTTCATCCTCGAACCAATTCTGGATTTCAATATTCAAGTCGTCATCATCGTTATTATCTTTGTTCGAATCTTCTGAAGATACAAAAAACATTATTGAAGGTATGAATTGCTGTGCATATAAAAAATGAATTTGATGTGAACTTAACATACCTGATTCATTTTCGAGTATTTCACTGACAAGACTTGGTAACTGATCGCCATCGAACCAGTAAAATTGATATTGGTTCTCATCCAATGTCCACCCATTATTCTCTGGACTGAAATCAGGTAAATTTTTTGTTATTTCTACATATCTTTGCTTATTTCCAACACCAGTTAATATCCAAACGTGTGAATTATCATGTTTCATGTGATGCATATTCCCCAGCATTATTGCTGCAACGCCAGTATCAGAACATTTAACTACAATGTTTGCCTGGGTATTGATGTTGCACAGATGATAAATTATTTTCGTGTCAGCTTCTTCGTGCTGTGGACACGATAATTCTTCTATCATATTATTATTGGCAATAAAAGAATGACATTGCCTGAAATTAACATTAATCTGCTTATTGCCAATAAATGGTATCATCTTCGAATATAACAAAAGTTCGGTAATTTTTTTATGAGGTTTTAAGCGTCTGGGAGGAATTGAGGCCCACAGAAACGGTCTGTCAATATGAAATATTTATTTATAATTATATTCTATGTGACATATATAAAAATCAGCACTTCGAATTTAACAAAAGTAAGTTATGTTTTTGTCTACCTTTTCTACCTGCTACCTGTGAACGGGCCGCCTAGTCAAACCAGTTAGTACACACACACTCTTAAACACATAGAAGAGTGTCTATACCGTAAAATTCGTTTCTTCGAAAATAAGTAACGTCTGCAGGCCCTGGGATCTTGGACTATTATGATAGTTTTGGTGTGATCAACGATACCGAAAAAGTTACAGTTCAACCATCAATCGACTATAGTTCTCGAAAATTTCATTCCATTAGGAGAAATAATAATGTTTAGAAGTTACACTACTAACGAGTGAAGAAAATATTTACGTTTTTTTTTGTCATCAACAGTTCAATAGAAAATGAAAAGTCAATATAAAATTCAATTACGGTTTAGTTCTATGTAACGCAAAGAAAGAAGTAAATGAGTTTTATGACCTAGCATGAATTTCTATATGTTTTTTTCATGTCTCATTCTTGAAGCTTTTGAATTCAATGACGGATTTAGTAACTATACAGAGTTTGATTTCGACTCAATGACATTTCAAATTCCAGACTAGTTTTGTTCATGTATGTTCCAATGAATATTTCAGAGAATAATAGATTATGTACGTTTCGCACGAGTTGAAGGTAAATTTGTAGATATAGATTATCATTTAAAAATTTGAAAATGGATGTTGATTCCCTTGACTTTCATCCATTGAACTATATAGTATAGAAGAAAGGACAACTTTTCGATTAAAATACCAAGCATCGCAGATAAATGAAAAATAGAAAGGAAAGAAAATCTAAAAGATACTTTGATAATGTAGATAATATTATGAATGAGACACAGCTATTATCAATGGGAACTCATTATATCCAGAGTGGAATTCTCTTTTTCAGAATATGTTACTTTGGAATACTTGTGAGATAATTTGTAGTTAGTACACAAATAAGACATCAGAAATTCAGATCGTATTATGACGAACTATTATAGCGTTATACTTGAATTACGAAACAATACCATGATACCTTTCAAATAATTACAAAACAAAAACAATGTCAATGATTATCTAGGATCTCTTTCAAGTAATGACACTGTTGAATCCGTTTTGCATTTATCTCAAATAGGCATTGACAATCAAAAATGTAGAATCGAGCCATTTTATTAAAAGTATTGAGCGGGTGCCTAGATACAGCTCATTTAAAAATTTGAGAAATGCCTATAGAGGAAACCGAATCATAAAAATTGTTAAATTGTATCATTAATGCATTTAGTTTCTTTGGTTTCAAGCCTCGTAAGCCTTTTCGTTCAGTTATCTATCGAATCAAGTCAATTCATCCAATATATTGATATTTTCATTTATCTGCGGCATTCAAAAGAAAACATTGAAGCCTTTGCCATGTTTTACGTTAGAAATGGCATTCGAATTTAAGAATTTTAAAGCTGTTTTTAGAAGCGAAGATTTGATAAACGTGAGAATTATATCAATAATTCAGTAAAACACTAGCAGTATCATCAATTGGGTTCAGGGACAGTCTATCTACCGAGATATTAGAGACAGACAGGTAGAGATCAATGTTTCAATTATATCGGGACACACGAATAATTTTTCTGTTAAAATTCGTAACAATAACATACTTTCACTGAACTTCATCTACGAATAATGTAGGTACTTCATCTACGAATTATGTACTTCATCTACGAATAATGTAGGTACTTCATCTACGAATAATCTACTCCATCTACGAATAATGTACTTCGCCTATAAGTAATATGTTTCAAAATGTCCCCACAATAAGTTCGAGTCAGGAAAATAAAAGCTCATGATAAACAATAACTGAATAATCATATTTTTATTGTAATTTTGGAAGTCAGTTATTCCAGAGAGAGGATGAGAGAAAATGTATATGTATATGTAGAGAAATCATCAGACGGGATCTACAATTTTCTCGTAATATAACAGAGCAACAGAGGTTTGGAGGAAAAGTTGCAACACACGTGATTGTGTGTATTACAGGTATACAGGTAACGAGGGCATAATTGTAAGCCAACTGAAAAACAGGTAATACAGATTGTGTCCTCTTATATTCAGTCTATTGATACCTCAAGAGTTTTTTGATTTATTATTCCGTTTCCCAGTTATAGCCGACAAAGTATGTTAATGATGTGAATTGTGTTTGAAGTCAGTGATAAAAAAAAGAAGAGCGTCTGTGACAATTGTACTATAAGTGAAGTGAAAGAAAAAATACTATAATTAAACGTGGAATGGAGATTTATACTAGTGGAGCAATATAATCGTGTCAATAATGTAGAAAACGTTATGAACCTGAGGATGCGGAATACCCTTGGAAAATGACGGACGAATTATAACAGTTAATCAGGAACAAAACCATGATAACTTCTTCCCCGCGATTGAGAATGAAGGGAAGAAATTTTGTCATTCGACCAAGGCTCTGACCAGAAAGGGAGCGGGGGAAGCCGATTATGAGCCCAGGAAAAGTGGTACCCAATATGGCAATGATACGCCAATCTTTATAAATGGAAATTCGGGCTCTGGGGTGCCAATCTTTAGAAATGGAATTAATTGTTACCGGGTAACT
>JAVJAQ010003529.1:0-10576 GCA_032362365.1 Zygogramma bicolorata
AAGATGTAAGAGTTTTACCCACCTATGATAACGAGGGAGAGTTGCACCCAATCGATTTTTTGGAAAATATTGAAACATATTTTGATGTCCAGCACGTTCCGTTTTCACAATTGAAATTTTACATAAAAAATTTGCTTGGAAGGGCTGTCAAGGTTTGGTTCGACTGTTATAGTTATTTGTTTAATTCGTATCCTGAATTTAAAACAGCATTTTTGGAGCAGTATTGGGGTTCCACATTACAGCTTGGTATCAAGTTAAAATTAGAAGCGGGGAAATATCGGGAAGGAAATTTCGTTGACTATTTTAATTCTCAAGTTTCGTTGGCTAGACATTTGAAACCCACTTATACGCAACAGGAATTAATTGCAATTATCGCACGACATTTCCCTCCTAATATTTCGGCCACTTTGGTCGGAACTGATAACTTGTTATCGGCCTGTAATCGATTGAGACAGGCGGATTATTTCTTCAAAAATAATACGAACAGGTCCTTCTATTCACGAAATGATACAGATCATTCGAATATAAGTTCAGAAAACAGTTTACCCCAACAGACTTATAAAAATTTCAGACAGACCACTAATAAGATACCTTTTAGACATTCCGATAAGAAAAATATTTCCTCACTTTCACTTGAGGCTTCACCGGAGGAAAATGAGTCGGGAAACGAGTGAGTTTCCCACACATGAGTTACTCGTGTGTGGGAGCAGTGTTGATGAAGGAAAACCCAACCTTCACTTCTAACAACAAAAATAAATCAGATAGTCGGAATTCTTTTGTATATAATAATCCAGTGGAAGATTTACTTGACGAATGCGAATTTGACCACAGTTCAGTTGATACAAGGTGCCCAATTATTTTACTGAATATTTATGGTTTTCAATTTCCAGCAATGGTAGATACAGGGAGTACAGTAACTGCCTGCTCCATTGAAGTTTGGGAACAGATATCTGATTTTCATAAAAATATACCGCATTTTCCTTGTAATGCCATTCGTGTTGTTGGTGCATTCAAGTCAAAATTTAGGAAGGTATTATCACAAGCCTACATAACTTTCCAGGCTGATAAGGAAACATTTGTTCATGAATTCCTGTTGATTTCTGGCTTATTATATCCTATAATTATTGGAACAGATTTCTTGAGACTTCACAGTGCTTTGGTAGATCTTAAAAATAAAAAAATTATTCTTCAAAAAGAAAATAAAATTACATCCTTAAATGAAGTTGACGTTGATCACAAGTGGGCCAATCCCCCACCCATGAATGTAATTGCCATTATTAATAAAAATTATTCAGCCAAAGATGACATACCTTGCCACACTGATGTTATTGACTTTGATGTCATTACTTCATCCGCAGATATACAGGGTGTTAAAAAAATACTTTTCAAAAACTTACTTTTCAAATACAAAAAAATATTTTCACAAATTCCTGGTCGCACAAACCTTTATTGTCATGAAATTCATCTATCTACCGATAAAGAATTTTTTATAAAAAACTACCCTATCCCAGTTGTACATAGGGAAGCTGTGGAAAAAACCATAAAACAAATGGAAAGTTGGGGAGTTATTGAACGTGCTTCAACCCCATATGTTTCACCTCTCATGACAGCTGTTAAACGTGACGGGTCGGTAAGAGTCTGTTTAGATGCTCGGCACCTGAATTCCTTGATGGTACCAGATTTTGAGAGGGTGTTACGCATAGACGATATTATATCGCGCTTACATGGTAAGAAAATCCTTTCCAAAATAGACCTATCGCACTCGTATTGGCAAATACCGTTACGGGAACAAGACAAAAAGTATACGGGGTTTATGGTAGGTTATAAGACTTATCAGTTTAGAGTTTTGCCGTTTGGGATTTGTACCGCCGTTTCATCGTTCTCAAGGGCCATGTCTATCATCTTTGGAGAAGAATTTTCAGATTTCTTGGTGACCTATGTGGACGATCTCTTAGTGATGTCTGAATCAGTGGACCAACACCTGGAACACCTCGAAAAAGTTTTCTCTCGCTTACTGCAGGCTGGTTTTACTATTAAACTATCGAAGTGTCAGTTTTTCAGGGAGGAGATGCCTTTTTTAGGTTACATTGTCAGTCCAAGAGGAGTTCGTCCAGATCCTGACCGAATCCAGGCTATTGTTGATTACGTCAAGCCAAAAAACGTAAAGGAGGTGCAGAAGTTTTTAGGTCTCTGCAACTATGACCGGGGATTCTCTTCTAGGTTTGCTGCACTTTCAGAGCCATTAACTTCATTATTGCGGAAGAAAAATCGTTGGAATTGGGGTCCTGACCAGGAAGAGGCATTCCAGTCTCTGAAGAGGGAATTACAACAGGCCACGATGCTGTATCATCCTGATCCATCCCTGCCTTGGCACGTGGTGACAGACGCTAGTGACAACGGCATAGCTGCTCAACTTTTTCAGGTCGTCGATGGCGAAAAAAGGGTTGTCGCTTGGGCCAGTCGTCTCCTGCTAGATCGTGAACGGAATTATCATTCCAATGAAAAGGAGGTTCTAGCTGCGTTATGGGCTATCCAGAAATGGAGAGTGTATCTTCTTGGTACTGTGTTCACCCTGTATACAGACAGCCGAGTGCTGACTTATCTCAACAGTTGCAGGCTGCTCTCTCCTAGAATAACTCGCTGGGCATTAGCGTTGCAGGAATTTTCTTTTAATATCATACATGTTGAGGGAAGTAAAAATTACGTAGTCGATGCTCTCTCTAGGCATAGTTGTATCCGATTACCAACCCCTTCAGATAAATGTTTTCAAATTATGCAGCTTCGGCTTCCTGAAAACTTTCGGACGTCCTTAAAAAATATTGAAGATCTCCAATGTTCAGATCAGAAACTGTCGGAAATTAGAAATAATATTCATAGTAACGAGGTCATCTCTAGGAGGTTTTTCATCCTCAAAAACATTTTATATAAGTACGGTCTAGATGAAAACGCTCTATTATGTATACCTGAATCACTCGTAAAAAATTGTATTGAGAGTTATCACTCTGCCTTCGGACATTTCGGAGTATATAAAACTCACGCTGCTATGAAAGATGAGGTTTACTTTCCGAACATGCAACGTCGGATAAAAAAATACATTAAGTCGTGTGACCTTTGCCAAAAGTCGAAAATCTCTATCCTGCCGTGTCCACCTCAAGCCCAAATTATCCCAAATTCGAGTAAAGACCTAATTGCAATTGACTGCTTGGGCCCTTTAATCAAAAGCCGTGGAGGCGTGACTTATATTTTAGTTGTACTAAACGTCTTCACCAAACACGTGAAACTCTACCCTCTCAAAAAGGCGACTAGTCTCGCTATTATGAATCGGCTGACTCGGGAATACCTTCCGGTACATGGGCCTATTCAAAGAATGTTGCATGACAATGCAACGCAGTTTACCTCGAAACGTTGGAGGGATACTTTTCAAGATCTAGGGGTAAAGTTAATTTACATTTCTGTACGACACCCTTCTGCAAATCCAAGCGAACGGTGCATGAGAGAGATAGGTAGGATCATGCGAGCTTTTTGCCATGATCAGCAGTCCAAGTGGGGGACTCAGATAAGTATTTTTGAGGACTTCTTGAACTCGGTGGTGCACGAATCGACAGGATTCACTCCGAATGAGCTACAGATGGGTCTTGCAAAACCCAAATTGTTACCTGCTCATTTGTCACCTCCTTCGAAACAGCCGTCCCTATCACAAATGGACAAGCTCATTCTGGCAGAAGCTTCTCTTCGGTCTAAAGCTGCTCGACGTGCGCTTTTACATCCGGGTCGACCATATCACAAGTTCGAACCTCAAGATCTCGTCCTACTAAAAGCAAATAATGTTTCGTCAGCTATCAAGTCGGAAACTAAAAAGCTTTTGTTGCTTTTTGAAGGCCCTTTTCGTATAAAGAAAAGAATCCATCAGGATACCTATATTTTAATGTGTGATGATGGACGTGAAAGAGGAATGTTTCACGCCAGTCATCTGAAACGTTATTGTGAGCCATCGTCAACGTAAAGTGTTTTTTGTATCTATATTTTTATTAAACATAAATCATGTTATGGTGAGTCCCATGACGTTTGACTTTTTCCGTCAGTGGCACTCATAGATAGGGGGGCGAAGATGTAGCAAATCAAAATATATATTCCTACCTACGTGTAGGCAACCAACAATTCACGGTTCTAACTGCTCGCGTATCACGGGCCTATCTGAGGTATTAGGGCAAAAAACCAAGTTGTGTTTTCTGCCGTATCTCGAGCATTCTTGTGATAGATCTTTCCAAGCGACGTTGATAGTGACTGTGAGGTGTTTTTGGTTTTTCATTGTTCAAACGCCGCGTTGCCGCGTATTGTCCTGTGCCTGCACCTCCATAGCTTCCATAGCCTCTATAGCTTTATTGTGATTACGCTACGTCTGCTCTCGTCTTTCCTGTGAAAATCATCATCTTTGCTATCATTAAACCGGATAAGCGTCAACCGTGGTTTTTATTCGGCAACCCACCCTGAAAAACCCTGAGATCCGGCGCATCACTATGAACAATTTTTACTAAATTAATTCTCTCAATTTTTAAATATATTTTACTCCCCATTTATAATTTGGTATACTTTTTATTCGAAACGATTTTATATTTTATGTTATGACAATTTTTTTTTACGTTTATATATTCAAGAATTTTATACCTTATATTTTTTACATAATTCACACACATGGGAATTTTATACTTTTAGATCTTATATTTGATAAATCCTCATACTATTATTAATCACTATGAACAATTTTTACTAAATTAATTCTCTCAATTTTTAAATATATTTTACTCCCCATTTATAATTTGGTATACTTTTTATTCGAAACGATTTTATATTTTATATTATAACAATTTTTTTTTACGTTTATATATTCAAAAATTTATATTTTTTACATAATTCACACACATGGGAATTTTATACTTTTAGATCTTATATTTGATGTTTTATTGTACTGTTTTATTGTAGAATATTATCAACTACTATTTAGGAAGAAATGAAAATTGTTATTGTTGATACTACTAGAAATATAAGCATTATCTTGACCATCTTCAAAGGAAAAATCTCGATATTGATGTTTCACAGACAAGTTTTCCAAAAACTTAAGTGAATCATCAGTACCTATTTTTCCGATGACAAAAATTCCGTAATAAGACTCGGTTTTCCTTCTACCTATATTAATCGCCAATTTTTCTGTTGTATGCTTTTATAAACAAATGTAATTTGGTGATTAATAAACTACTACTACTACTACCATTCAGTTTGTTTCGAAATTGTTCACAGAATCAGTAAATAATCATTGATTTTTTTATTCATTGATGACGTTATGATCTCCAGAGAGAAGCATAGAGTGAAGGCTATGGTTGAAAGAATTATAAACTTGATCTTTTTTTGATAGAACTCCAATAGTGGTAAATTTCCTACGTTTGTTTCCGAGATTTGTTCAAAATCATATAACCTGATTATTTCTCTCAAGCCATATAATGAAAATAAAGCTGGATTTCTGCTAACTTTTCAAGTACTATATCGTTCCTGTGTTCGATTAAGAAGTTTTCTGAGTTTAAATTTTACTGAAAATAATCTATACATATACAATAAAATCAATCGACCAACATACGTGCATTTCCATAATTTTCAAAATTTTCCTTCGAAGCTTTCAAGAATGTGCAGCACACGTTTCAACCGATTAAACTTGGTGCACTCGAGATATAAACCCTCATAATCAGCGGCAATATAATATGAACCAGGTAGGTACTTTGATCTGATCAATTTGAATTCTAAACAAAAAAATAGTGGCACTTAGAAGACCTTTTTGGAATTATAACGAATATTTTTCAATTAAAAAAAAAGGATTATCTGGTTTAGGAACTGGCTGAACTATTGCTGTTCTCCAGGACTCAGGAAAAAACCCCAAGTTATACGAAAGATTGAATAATTCGCAAAGTACTGGTGTCAATTCGGGGTCGCACACTTTAAGAAATGTTGCTGGAATTCCATCAGATCTGAAAGCCTTATTCGCCTTCAGGACCATTGGAATATTTCTTATATTTTGTTGGTCAAATATAATTTCAGGCAGATAATATATATTTATATATATATATATATATATATATATATATATATATATATATATATATATATATAAAATATATATATATATATATATATATATATATATATATATATATATATATATATATATATATATATATGATAGAGCAGACTAAAAAAATTAAAATAAAGAAATATGAAGTAATGTTAACAGATGTTAACAAACCCAGTTGGTATCCGCAATCGTCTATGGTCGGTTATAAAGACCCGATTTTCCTATGGTGAGGAAAATGGGGCGGTGCTAACCATGAGGCGCACTGGTGCTACTAAAAGAGCGCGCTGATCGGTTTTCAGCGGGAAATGAATGTCTTGGCGCGAGACTCTCTTTCACCGAGCCTTAGCTAGTCCATCCTTCGGATAAGTGATTTATATACATTCCGGATTTCTACGCTGAATGACTGCGTGCATCGTTGTTGAGAATGTAGGCGGCTTCCTTCAACTTTCTTTTCTACCAGTGCTCCTCTCTCTGTATGACTTCGGCTTCTGCCCATTTGATGCTGTGTCCAAACAGGCTCCGCTATTCCCGATTTCGTGGTTTCACCTCTTTGTGTGTTTTTTGTGTTCGCACAATCTCACTTCCAATGGTCTTCTGGTTCATCCGATGTAGGATTTGCCGCACTCGCATTGTATAAGGTAAATGCAGTTGTTGGTGTCACTGTTTCTATTTGGTAGTCCAGCTTTTGTGAGCTGGCTGCGGATTGTGTTCCCTGATCGAAAACAGACTTTGACGTTGTATTTTCCTCCTATCTTTTTGATCGTCTCTGAAAGTCCTTTGACGTAGGGGACGAAAATAACTTATTCCAATATTTCATTTACATTATACTTTGGTTCGTCCGGGCCCATGTCTTATCCACTATCTTCTTCGAGTAGCCGTTCTTCTGAAGATCACTCCATATGTTGTTCACTTTCTAGTCGAATTTTCCCTTGGTGTTGCATAGATTGACTGCCCGATACATACCCCGCTTCGTAGATTGATGGTGGTTGGATTGCTCGTTCAGATATTGTCCAGTATGCGTTGCTTTCCTGTAGACCGATGTTTCCCATATATTTCTGGTCCTCTTCACCTTCACATCGAGAAATGGCAGTTTGCTTCGATATTATTTTTCCATTTCGAATTTGATAGTGGGCTGCACGTTGTTAAGGCATTTTAGAAATGCATCCAAATCTGCATCTTCGTGGTTACATAATATGGCTGTGTCGTCGACATATCTCAACCAAGACACATGGTTTCTTCTTGGCGTATTCGATGGCGAAAGCTTCGAACCATTCCATGTTTGTAATATATTAAGTAATTCTGAGTATCCCGGTAAATCGGTATCAATGTTGATAGCATGCCCTTTGCGCATGTCCTGATTTTTCCAAGAAAGATTTTTCACGATGTTCATGTAGAATGTAGATGTTGGCTATAACCGGGGATAGTAGTGATCCCATTGGCTGGAAAAACGATCCTTCAAATGGAAGTAGCAATTTTGAACGCAACATTCCGGCAATTCCATGATGCCCCTTACTGGTAGTGTTCTATTTTTCTAACTATCGTCTTCTCTCAGCTTCCTGTTGATGATCTCGAGTGCCTCTCTGACGGCAACGTTGGTGTAGAGGCTTTCTACATCGTAGCTGACTAGCTGACCTTCTTCTCTGGCCTCAACTCTTTTCAAAAGTTCAACAAAATGTCTGAAGTTTCTTACAGAGAACGAGAAGTATCCTTGTAGTGGCTGTAGGATGGGAAGAAAAAAATTTGCGAGTCTGGGGGATGCTGAATTCCTGGAGCTGATGATCGACCTGATCGTGGATTTTCGGAATCTCGTAGAGGTGAGGTAGCTTGCTGTGATGAGGCGTTAGTGGGAATCTCTCCCCGTTTGAAAGATAAACTTTATACTCCTTCAGTGTTAGGCATACCTTCCTCTCTATCGATGAAGTGGGGTTTTTGGATACCGTACTGTTTTTTCCTTTCTGCAGCACTTCCTAGACTTTTGTCTCTTACTCGTCGGTGTCCATCACTACTCTGGGGTTTCCTTCATCTGCAGGTGAAATTTTGATTGTATCATCTCTTCGTAACCTGATCAATGCTTGATGCTGTGCTCGGCTGATATTGGATATCGGGTGTAGGGCGCGCTCAATCTGCTCTTTTATCTTCCATCTGAAGTCCTCCTCCTGAAAATGAGGCAACTTGTTGACCTTTTCCTAGTAGTGACTCTTTTGTCGTTGTGAGTGGAAGATAGCTCATGTTTACGACGCTGGAAACTTTGTTGCTGTTCGGGTTCTGAGATTTATCCGAGTGTTGTTTCCTGAAGAATTTTCATACATCTGCCGTTGGATTTCGCAAATTTTGGTTCGTTGTCTTCCTCCGTGGTGTGCCTTCTGAATCCTTCGAATCGTCCCGTGGCGTCCTGTAGTAGAGTGGCAATTTCCCATGGTAGCGATGGTAGCTGATTTGTAACCAAAATCCATTTCAACTTTTTATGTTGAGATTTGATTGCTCTATCATTCGATTTGTAATTTCATAAGATTTTTATTTCCTTTTTTTCAATTATTTCCGAGCAACAGGTTTCAATAGAGTTAATAATATGAATAATGGAAATTCGAACCGATATCACTCAGTAAGAAACATTTTCAACCACATTCAAGCAAACGGGAGAATATACATTATTTATTCAGACAAGCCTTATTCATTCATTATCATTCACTAAATTTAACCAAGACTCTCCACCAGTGAAATGGATTTGTGAATTCAATAGTAACAATGTTAAATTAACGTTGAAAACAATAAAAAAATACAAGACAGTCAAGAAATATGCAACTCAAAGATATATATTCCCACCAATATTATATGTTAAAGATCCCTAATGTGTTTGAATTTGCTTTCTTATTCCTGTACACTTCATTTGTCACATCCATTTCCCACACTCCATTCTCTCCATAAGAAACTTAAGTTCTCAAATAAAAAATACCTATGTGTTCATTCGAATTTTCAGACCAAGGAAATCCCTCCAAAGATTCGTCAGATTATGAATCAGCAGCACCAGGACATCAAACCGAATAGTCTATGCGCTCGGGTATTTCAAACTGACATTTTGTTTCATTTTCCAAATGTCACCTCAAACTTGCGTCCCATCCGAATCTCCATTATTTTGAATGAGAGCTTCGGTCTCACTGAACATCACTCAAAATGGTGAGTGATCTGAAAATTTAATTCCTTATTTATCAGTCCATAAATCCCATGCCTTTTTGCGACAAAGCTCTTTATTGGTATTCTTGTTTGTGGACACTTGTATGGTATTGAGAAACTGACGGAAATTAGCACGTGTTTCTTTAGGTCAGATCATATGTGTGAACATAATTGAAGTTCCTGTAACTGTACAAACTAATATGATTCAGATATTTCAATTTTATTCACATTTTGTTTTCGCATTTATTCCCAAGAACTGTCACATGATACAAATTGAAACAGTTTCAAAACAAACAACATTGAATTATACTGTTTACGACGTTTCACTTGCGCAACATTAATGCATTTATTCACTATAATTATGCTACTCCCATTTATGAATATCTTCGTAGGAAATTCTTGTAGGCACCCGGATCTACGGCTACTTCAAAATAGATCGTAGAGTTCGATGATGACTAAGATAAATTTTAATTATATTCCATTATAGTACACTTTGACTAACCGCTGAACCTTGAAGAAGGAAACGTGTCCTCATTTAGGTCAATATTGTAAGAAGTCACAGTGTATAAGTATATGATTCGGGATGGGAAGGTACCTTCATTACCACATAAGTTTGATTCTGAATGTTTTTTTTTTCCTTTGAGTGGGAGTCTCGGTGGGAATAGTTCGAACTTTAGTGTTTAACCTATTTAACTACTTAAAAATTCAACTAAATGGTTCGAAATAAAATGATAGAGCTCTGACAAAATATGTTTTTTTAGAAAATAGTGGAATAAGAATAAGTGGATAAAATTCAAAGAAATAATAAATAAGAGCTGATAAAATTAGATTGGAGAATAAGAAGAAAAAATCAATATGAAAAAAATATGAAAAAACTGGACAAATTCAATAAAGTCCGAAAAATAAATCCCTCAAAATCGAATGAACTCGAGAAAGAACGAAAAAGTTGAAAAATGAAATATTGAAATGACTCAAAATTTGAAACGAAGTTTCAACCGAATATAATGTATCCTCAATCGTCTTTTTGTTATAACAGAGTTTTTCTTTATGATTTCCAAAGAGTACATAATTATTCTGTTATTTCTCCAATATCTTTTCATTCATTTTCCTGGGTTTTTACAGTCGAAATAGCAAATGCGCTAGCGTAAAAATCAGTAAGACAATCCAGAGCGCTTTGGTATCCAAGACAATAAGCCATAAGGCTCTGCTTTCTGGGCGCACTCGAGTGATTAACATTTTAACGCGCAAAACAATTTTTTTTTCTGAAAGCTCACATTTCAGTGCCAT
>JAVJAQ010003529.1:47835-58072 GCA_032362365.1 Zygogramma bicolorata
TCTCGATATATAAAGTGCCGTTAGATTCAAACGCGCATTTCAATTATTTATTAAAATTTTTAATTAATGTCATGGCATCTGGGATTCGAGTACAGCTGCCAATTAAAAATGACATTGCGAATCATCTCAAATGAGTACGAAACAAGAACCAGTAATTGAGGGGTTTTATCTGAATCGCGTTCGAAGTTTTCATTGACCTTCCATGAGAGATAGTTGTAGAATTCATCACCTTGGATTTGCCATTCGTGGTCATTTAATTTTCTTGATTTTTAGCCAGAAATGGGACGTTCAATTTTTGTCTCTAATTCAAACTGATATATAATGAAACGATTTCACGTGATATCGAATAATAACCAATTTAATTAGGCGAAAGTAATAATTTTTATTTTATTATTTTATATACTTTTAACAAACCTATTTCATCGAAACAACATGCTTGGGATGTTTTGCTGATTCTGAGAAAGAGCGTGTCTGTTTCTGTTAATATTAGGTTATCGGAGTGGATTTCATTTTTGAGCACAATTCACATTTGATAAGTTCAATTTCGCTCATTCGAAATATATTTCAGAATTAGCGGTTTAATGATTTTATCTCTGATTTCTCCGTGGAGATATGAAAAAAGTCACTATTTGAAAAATAGAAATTTATAAAGCGAAAATGAAGAGTTTGTATGGTAACATAATTAGCCTGGAGTTGGTGCGATTGAGAAGATTCCAGCTGTCATTGTTGTGTCAACGAATATTTGGAGTTATTCAATAGTAGATGACCACGAATCAATAATGATACCTAATATTCTCGAGGATTTTTTACGAACCGAGTCGCGTTAGCGGCAAGGGAGTAATATTCCAAGAGAATAATATTCATTATTGCGAGTAGTATACTGTACTTTATTTACGACTAATTCATTTATCACAAATAAATGATTCTTCAGATTCATTCAGTCATCTCAATTCAGATACCCAAACACTACCTACGCGTTTGACACTGACACATTGGAGTTTGGTTAAATCGTTTTCAGGGTAATTCAATTCGAGAAACTTTGTGGTAGGACTACAGGAGGAAATGGAACTATTACTATTGATCCTTCGCCATTATTTCCTCATATATACAGAAATCATAAGTATAATACTAACATTATGTATAAGTTGTAAATAAAGATTATGATCCACCTACGAAAATAATTGTAAAAGAGTGACAAATCGCATCATTTTAGACGAGAATACACATTTCCATACTAAGACAAGTTCGGCTTGGTGTTCATATTTGAATTTTCAATAGACGTAATTAACCTTTGAACGCGATCGGTTTGATTTGGCTGATTCAAAATATGTTTTAGGATTATAGCAAACAAAAAATTGGAAGAGTAAAAATAAATACTTCGTACGAATTACATCATTGGAGTTGGGGAAATTAGGAATATGACAACGGTCTGTTTTGTGTCGATGAATATTTGTTAATAATTAGGAGATTATCATCTACCTACCGCAATAAATGTAAAAGAGTGGAAGATCGAATTTTTTTCCAGACAATTTCTTCTGAATGGAATCTAGAATACACATAATCCTGCAAAGTCGGCTCATTCAAGTAGAAAACTCAACGAGCCATATGTCAGAGATTCTTCAAAATATGTGAGTCGATTTTTCAGAGTATGATATTTTGATCTCGAATGACAACAAATCACTATATTCAGATATTTCAGTTTGCACTTCTTTCATTTCCATGCCTGAAAACCTCAAGTTCTCGAATGTTCATTCACGAGGTGCGATGACGAAGTCTAAAAATCATCGAAAACACATCATCATCGGTCTCGAGTGCGAATCCAACGGTCTGGGAATTTTGATTTTCAGTTCGCATGCAGATTGCATTTCTAACCTGTTTACTGCTCTAGTGATCATGTGATTTTGGTTTCACGAATACCAATCCTTCTGATTGGTTCCCACTAAACATTGGGGTATAACCTTAATGCAACAGTCACATTACGATATTATATGTTACATTATCGTAATATGTTACTTTAACATGTATGTTATAGGGACGTTATGGTGAAATGTCCAGGTAGGATACATAACAATGTTACAATATTAAAAACGTATGTTTTACAATATATGTGCACCGTATCAGATCCATGATTTATATTTCATATAACTGTTGTGCTAAAACATTATCGAAACATTTAACAACAACGTATTTGATACCATAATATATTTTTTTTCACATAACACAGTTATACCTTATTTGATAAAGTTGAGTGCTTTGGCAAAATCAGTTTCAGGAATGGTTCTGAAATATAGATAAAAGAACATGAAAAAAGTATATTGAAATAACGAATATAACAAATATATAAATAAAATAAATATAAAGGAATTCTAAGAACGAAAACTATAATTATTTTATGAAGAGGTGCTTAGCTTAATGTTTCATTATTTTTCCATCCGTTTTTCTCTGTGAGAAAACATCCAGGTGTGTCCAAGTGTCACATGCTTCATTTTTCAGCGTAAAAGAAAATCTGATGACAAAATGCGAGGTTCTCCTTTGTTTCGGAAGTTGTGGGCCATTCACAGTTCACCTAACCTATAAATACATTCTACCCACTTTTTTGTACATATTACGATCGAAAATACCATCGGTTGGCCCGTGCTTTTGATGGCGAAGCCCCTTTCTTACAACTGATTCCATCTTCGATATTAATTGCCCAAATATTTTCATTGCCCATAACTTTCATACGAAAGGACAGCACCGCGTATTGACTTTAGATTCGTGTTCTACGCATAAAAATTGAAGTGAATAGTGCAATGTGATCCGAAAAAAAATGTTATTCTATGTTATTGTTATGTTTCATGTTTAGTGGATTGTTGAGTAGATCCATAGTTCGCACAAGCTTCAACTACAGAGAGTTGACGCTCGTATGGAAATGACAGCCTCATTTTCAATCAACTCCAATATACTTCCATGCCATACAGACATGGTGGAAAATTTTTCTTGTCGTATAGGTGATTCAATTTTCTTTGGTTTTGAAAATCTTCATCTTCACACAAATCAAAATTTTCAGAGTGAGTACAACGAATGCGTTGTTTATTCACCAAAAAGTGGAATTGGCATCAACCAATAATCTCTGAAAATCGTTATGATTTTTTATGGAATTGGTTCGGTTTTGAATTGTGACTATTATTTTCCATTCAAATGATGATTCATTCGAATTAAATGGGACAAATTCTGAAACGAATATTATTTTTCAATTTTATAATCAACTTGAATGAATATTTGTGATGCTAAATATTCTTGATACATCATGCGTCATTGTATAAGGCGAGCTTTTCAGTCGTGAAAAAAATTCTCATCCTCACTCTTCCTTAAAATTCCACAGTGAATAATTGTTCTGACACATAGATTTTTATGGTTCCAGGACTCAATCGTAGACCTGGTGAGTGGATTGGGTGCCCCATTGAGTAAAGTAGTTATAACTGCTCCTGTCCAAGCATTTCAATTCACACTTCAAAACGAAGAATACTCTGCCCCAGGAAGTCCTGCTCTCGAGCTCAAATCTCTAACCCGTAACGAATTATGCGAAGAAATGCGAAGTGGCACTAACTGGACTCTGGAGAGAGATCAAGATCAGGCTGGACCATACATATTCAGGTGAGATTTAAAGACACATCCATAAGAGCTTCAGAACTAAGTAGGTGAGTTTCTCTATGACTTCTGTTCTGGGGAGAAGTGGAAGTCAAATTTTTTTCATCCATATAATTTATATTCGAATTCACCAGAAAATATTGTTTGTCCATGTTTTATATTTTGATGATCTTCATGTGATAAATTCAAACAAATGCTGGAAACTGTATTACCAAGCGTAAGTAGAAAGAAAAACTCCTCCTAATCACATATACTATTTTTGTGATAAATGTAGTTTTTTCACGCAACTTTGTTCATGCCAAAGGAAATTAAATTATTTTGTTCAGTGTGGCAATCATGTTCTTTTATTTTCTTGAATATGGTTGACAATGTTCCTTGTTGAGGCATTGATTTGGACAATGGAAGTATGAACCAATACCACTTATGTTTTTTTATGTTTCAATCAAGAGTGTTGGAAATATGAATTCTCTTATATATATATATATATATATATATATATATATATATATATATATATATAATTATATGAATTATTAATTATATGTAATATGAATAATTGGGTAATTCTTGACTGACAAATATTATAGAAATGAATCTACAGACTTATAGTGGTCTCAAAGAAAACTCTTTGTCATTTGTCAAGCTTTCGGAAAATCTTTCATTTTCTTCTTTCAGGACGACTTCAAGAAAGACAAAACAATAAATGAAGAAAAATTATTGAAAATACCCACATAACCTGAGTAAAATGGTAGAGATTAGCACCAAAGAAGGAATATAAAATAAAGTAAAAATATTAGACTGATAATGTACAGATAAAATTTGAAGTATGTATATGTCAGAATTTGATTAGGAATTATCGAGTATCTATTTATTTTTGATATATATGTGTAAATTTTATTGAGATTCCCAAGTAGCACAAACATATTAGACCAATATTGGTTCAATATTACGAAAATATTTACCTTATATTGTAGATATCATATTGGCCACAAAAAAAATGTGAACATTCGGCGATATTGGAACAACATTCGAAACCAATATAAGGATATATCGTTTCAACTATATTGGTACAATATTGTTAATGATATATCGACTAAAAGGGAATATTCGATTGATGTCACTAATTTTTTTTTATAATATTCGGGATTATACATCTTTTTTATTGAATATTCAACTGGAAAATTTCACTCATATGTATCAACTAACCGAATACTAACCTGGAAAAAACTCTGGCTGCTGCGGGGCTTGAACTCACGACCTTCAGAAGAGAAATATTGTGGTCGACCACTATACACTCTACGGCACGAAGAGACTTGTTTATGAGAAGGAGTTGGGTGGTATAGATGTGGTGACTTCAAGTTAGTTATGTTCGAGACAACATTAAAATGTTAGAAACTTATGTAACAACGATATATATTCGAAAGAACACAGAAGGATCACTGTCTTATGTGATGGTGATTCGAAATATCAAACTTGCTGTGCCAAATTTTCTGGACATATTTCAATTTTTCCAAATTTTGTTAGGAATAATTCGTGATGAATATTGCGTTACCGATATTGATATATGTTTGAATACATTAAGTGATCACCTTCAAAATCCCGATACCCCTTTTCAGGCTGTGATTCTAAAATGACTATTCGAATATTTTCATTCTACTGTTAAAACAATATTCAAGCAATATCAGAATTCGCATATCTATATTGCAGTATCATGCCGATATGCCACCTAACGTGAAAATACAATATTTTAATCTACGCTCCCAAACAATGTCGAATGTACATTAGATTTCGATGTTGAAAATTGAGTATATACAAAATATGCAGACAATGTTGAAATATCTATGTTGTTAAAGTGATATTATTCATTATTACCTGATATGGTAATTCAGATATTGGTAATATGTTATCAAACCCATATATTATCAATATTGAACCTTACAAAATGCAGTTGAAATTTATTGTCAATATTGAGCCAATATTCATAATGAGATATCGTTTTCTCAATATTGATTAATATTAGTTCAACATCAATTTTTCACTTACGATGTATCTATATTGGACCAATCTGAACTCGGGGTTCAGCCAATATGATGTGCTACTTGGGTTATTGAGATCAGTTTTAGTACCTGAAAAGTGAGCCAAACGCCCGGTTTATTTCGATCAGTTTATTAGGTTAAAAGGTCTAGTGCATTTAATCGCTCAAAAACTCTGTGAAAGCAGTCTAGGTTTCAACTTTTTCATCGTTTATTCACATTGAGGAAAATAATCTTAGTAAAATTTACACTTATATATTAAAATTGAATAGAGACAAGTGGAAAGATTATACTAGTGCTAATACACCAAGTATAATAGATACTTGATATTTTCTAATCAAATTGAATCTGACATATACCTCAAATTGTATCTATACATTGTCAGTCTAATATTCTCACTTCATTTATTGTTTCGTCTTTTTATGGTTGTCCTGAGGAAGGAGATGAAGATTTTCCGGAAGCTTGAGAAAATGACAGAGAGTTACCTTTTTATATATATATATTCGGATAGGTTTTCGCGGTCAGTTGTGTGTTGTTGTTGAGTTCGGGTTGAACCGCGTCTGGAATGATTTTCTTATCTACGTTTCGGCTCCCATTTCGGAGCCATTTTCAAGACTGAGTGACCTTGTGTCTGGGTCTGAGTCACTATAGCTGGCTATCATCACTGGAGATCGAGGATTGAAGGTTGGTGGGATTCAAGGGTTCATTAGTAATTATGGCAGGATCAGGGATCGGACGGTCGATGGGAGGTTCGAACGGATTAGTTCTCAAGTCGGAGTAAATAGAAGTATGTCGGACCAAGAGTGGTTTCCAGGTATTGGGGAGTCTTTGAGAATCGTCGCGTTCATTGAGACAGTTGGGACGTTTTTCGATTTAGTAAGACGACTCAGACCCAGACGCAAGGTCACTCAGTCTTGAAAATGGCTCCGAAATGGGAGCCGAAACGTAGACAAGAAAATCATTCCAGACGCGGATCAACCGGAAGTCCTAGCCAGCACATTTCTAACCGCGGAAGCCTAGCCGACCAAATATATATATTATATATATATATATATATATATATATATATATATATATATATATATATATAATGTAATGTTCAAAGAACACCGCGTGAATCAAGGGAAGGAGATACGAATTAACATTAACTAACATTTTTGAACAAGTCTCCGACCCTACTACGATGTTCCAACGAAGTGAGCGAGTCCGTGAACGAAGAATCTCTAACAAGACGGATTGCTTTTTTTTTTGCGGAAAATCTCTTGGTTGGTTGACATACTGATTATATTCTCTTATGTGTCAGTGACTATATTCGAACAGATTTCAAATATTTGAGATCCAGAGTTCAATTATTCCTCACTTATTTAATCAATGGGTGATTGCTCGTACTACCCCGATTAATTCCTCGCCACGACCTTGATATATTGAGACATCTTGATGGTCACCTTTCGCCAATTTCCTTATTATGTATGAGATCACTTCTCATAAAACGTAATTTATGCCACTCATCATCGAGACCATTTTACCGTGATGAATATCATAATATCCACCGGCCACTGTCACGGTCTCCAATCGAAACAGCGAGCACCGCGGGCAATGTCGTACAAATTACGAGCGGTACTACTTCTAATAAGTCCTCGTCTAGCAAAGTGGAACACGTTGCGAAAGTGTTATCTCACGGTGTTTTATTGCTACGACGAGACACACCTGAATATGTTCTATTTTGTGTCGAACGCCGCTTCAGTTTATTTGGTCTCTTTCGAAAAATAGGTTCGGCTCTGTTATTCGAAAACGGACATGTGGTATTACCGATTATTGGCGTTTAGAAGAGTTTGCGTAACGACCAATTAGGTTATTGATATCGGTTTACGATTTGAATTCGATAATTTACAGTGAAATTGGCCAACAAACATCGAAATGCATTGCCCATTTGAAATAAAATGATCAAGACATTACGTGGTTCCATTCCGAATAATTTATTATGTCTGAGTTGATCACTAGAATTCAGAATGTTTACGCCTTACTTCACTATGTAAGGCGTAAAAATTGTAAAATCTCGGAATCCATGGCAAGTCAATAAATCTTCATGAAAACTGTTGTACTGCATTATTGAAAGCTTGAATAACTAAAATATCGGATAGGCCGTTTTTATGTCAAGTAGTTCGAGAATCCTGTGAACTGAACTCAGCTTATTTCCTCAAATTATGAAGTTTAAGGTCGTTGTATTCAGGCAATTATTGAATTTTCCGCCATTTTGCAGTAGTTGAAGATAGTCACTTCCTCAGGAACTTCAAAAAGATGTACCACAACATCCCCCTTTCCGTGTAGTTTTTTCCCAGATGGCGCACAGTCGCCATCTTGGAATTTTCATGTGTCAATTTTATTTCAAAATATAGTATTCTTGCATAAATTTCATTATCCCAGATTTCATTTTTGTGAATTGACCCGTTCAAAAAATAAAAGGGGGTGTATTCCAAAAAAGCCACTGTATATAAAATAAATAATAAAAATTTTTTGCGAAATATTACAAAAAAAATTGGCAAATATTATTTGTTGGGTATAAATCTCTGCTCTAAACATTTTTTCCCCTTGTCGTTCTTATTTTTTCTATTTGAGCTCTGAATAATGCAGACCAACAACGCTTATGAATATTCATTGACTTGCCTTGGATTCTTTCAATAACTTGTCAAACGAAATGAATGATATCCCAACAACCCAGATAGCACAAGTACGTCCAGTGGACGTACTGCATATGTACGGTGAGGATGTATTGTACGTATTTGGGACGTACTTTAGTCTCCGACAGACGTACATAAGACCTCCCTGGAACTCACCGTTTCCGCATAGTCGGTAATCCCAGATACGTACTTTTCTAGTCCACACAGAACCTGTAATGTACAGAAAGGGGAACTGTTTGGGACATTCCGAAAACGTACCTTCTTGTTAATGATATATCGACGAAAAAAATAAATTCAATTGATGTCACTTTTCAATTCTCAGTTCTCATATTCGGAATTATTCATTTCTTCTTTACCAATTAGTCAACTTGAAAATTTCACTCATGCACATGTACTTACCGAATACTAACCTGGAAAAAACCCTGGCTGCTGCGGGACTTGAACCCGGACCTTCACTTTGAATATTTCACTGTTTACCACTACAACGCTCTACGGTACGGAGAGACTTGTTTCTAAAGAAGAGTTGTGTGGTATAGATGTGCATTCGAATAAAATATTGAATTATCACATTAGGTGGCATATTGGCATAATACTGCAATATAGATATGCAAATTCTGATAATGCTTGAATATCGTTTTCAAAGTAAAATGAAAATATTCAACTCGTCATTTTCGAATCACAACTGAAAGGGGTATCGGGATTTTGGGAGTGATGACTTTAAAATATTCGAACATATACCAATATTGGTAATGCAATATTCATGATGAATTATTCCTGAAAAAATTTGGAAAAATTGAAATATCGACGTGGTGAATTTCAATACCAGAAATTATGGCCAGAACTTTTTGCACAGCAAGTGTGATATTCCACATCGCCATTGCATATAAGACAGTGATCCTTCAGTGTTTTTTCAAATATATTAAATGTTGTCTCGAACATAGGTAACTAACTTGAAGTCACCATATGATGTGCTACTTGGGATAGCGCGTTGGGCCTACCTGACAGGGACGGTAGTGTACGTATGTGGGACGTTTCTAGTTCGTACTTTTTCGGCCCACACTAGACTTGAGGGGATCTAGCTGGATGTACAAAGTAGGTTTCTTGGCGTACGTCAAGGAGACGTCCAAATACATACGATTCCCAAAAATGTACGTCATCACTATTATCCTCAAAAGTTTCAAAAGACACGATTTTGAAAGGGACCCAATATGTACGCACTGGAAGGTCCAAACAGTACGTGCATAGTCCTTCCAAACAAGTACGTTAATGATACTTATAAACAGTACGTACAGGGAATTATCAAAAAAGCACGTCATTGGTATGTCCCTAACTCGTTCCGGAATGTACGTACCTGAAAAGGAGTTATTATGAACGTACCCGGGACACTTACTACAGTAAGTTGTGGTCTCGGTAGTGTAGTGGTTAGCATATCTGCCTGTCAGGCGGAAGGCCGGGGTTCGAATCCTCGCCGGGCCACCGTGCTGGGTAATCGCACGTTAAAAGGTAAGGCCTCGTTGATCCATTGCTCGCACAAGTTTCGACTTCTGAGGGTTGACGTTCGTCAGCTGGTTAACGAAAACGAACAATTTTAGAACAATTTTTTTTAGTACGTACATACTACTTCCAAGCATGTACATTTTTATTAGATTCTGATTGGAACGGGACCAAATATGTACCTACATGGGACGTCTATATAGTACATACATGAAATATCCGGAAATGTACGTTCTTCGAATGTCTCCCATACGTCCCGGGACGTATCGACGTAACTGGGACATAAATGGTTCGTCTTCAGGACGTCGTGTGCTATTTGGGAAAAAACATTCAGGGTCTGCCAATTGTCGTTCAATGTTGTATATGCAACTTCAACTCACACATGATCTTACATCCTCAAAT
>JAVJAQ010003535.1:0-90000 GCA_032362365.1 Zygogramma bicolorata
TAACATTATTGCGTCCTTTCACAAAACGACACTACTGCGTCCCCTTGAATTCTTGTATTTAGGGAGAGTTTTATAGCGAATACTTTTTCTCCTCATTAAATGCATTCCGTATCTATTTTCAGATTTTCATTACCATCAAAAATAAAAACAATGATATTCACGCCCTTACTGCGTCCCCTCAAAAGTGGGCCTTTACTGCGTCCATCGAATATACGTTTTTATGTTGAGTACTATCTTGCGTCCTGAAAATATATTATTGTACACAATCAGAATGATGCTGCGTCCTGCAGTGTTGCCAGATTCATTTCTGCTCACAACCTATATGCGAAATGCTTCCATTTTATGTGTTGTTGAAAATTGACTTCACAAAAGACGACTAATTTGAGAAAAAAAATTTCGAACTTACACATAATTGTTATCACAATAGTATATTGTTCCATGATCAAGGAATGATAATACATTCTTCACGAGAATGAAGTTTGCAGTTTGAGCAGTAGGCGAGTGCTGTATATCATACGAGTGAGCAATTACCATTCAATGCGAGTTATTCATTATACTTCTTCCACGGTTACAACAGATGAAAGCGAAATGATTCAACAGATAACATGAACTTTAAATTTGATATTATTTGGAATTTTCTTTAGGTACGATTGCATAAGCAAGTATAGAGCTTTTATTGCTCAGAATTTGATATTCCATGAAAGACCTGATTGAATGTGTAGTGACAACTATATTTCTAAAACAATGAATTCTTCGTTTCATCCGGTGAAGAAATTAATTTGAAGATATACCACAACTGTAACAAAATGAAATTATTGGGTTATCAGGTGTGGAAATGGAATTGAAGACATACAATAAACATCATTGTTTTATCAAAAACAGTTTAGATAGAGCAGTTTCGTGTTCCACCCTTAATAGTAGATTATACCACGAGTCAATAATGACAACTATTATTCTAGAGGAATGTTTATGAACCGAGCCGCGTTAGCGGCGAGGATGTAAAATATTCCGAGAGGATAATAGCCATTATTGCGAGTGTTATACTCTACTTTATTTACGATTGATTTATACAATTTCTGGAGGTGTACAGGTAAATGATTCTTCAGTTTCTTCATTTCTATACAAATACACAAACACTACCAATGCGTTTGACACTGACACTTTGGAGATTGGTTATATCGTTTCTATGGTGATATTAATTTCAAGAACTTTTGTTATTGGACTACACCTTTTCCAATTGTAATTCAGATAATATAAGATGTTATTCAGAAAATATCAATTGTAATTCAGATTAGTCAAATGTAATTCGGAAGATATCAATTGTAATTCAGAATTATCAACTCTAATTCAGAAAATATCAATTGTAATTGAGATTAGTCAAATGTTATTCAGAAGATATCAATTGTAATGCAGATCTTGTCAATTGTAATTCAGATATCAATTGTAATTCAGAACTCAACGATATGCAGACGTATACATTTGATCAAGAACACAAAAGGCATTCAGCACTGGCACGACAATTCTGAGAACACTGCGAAAACACCAATAGGGAAAAAAAATGATATCTACTATTTTCCCACACCAGTCCTTCTGCATATTTCAGAGAAAAAGTAATTCTTAGATATAACGTATGGTTTGAGTGTCACACATGACCATGGATGAAAAAGCTGCAAAATATTACAGAAATTTTTATGTTATATGCAGTGTTATCATTAACTTGTTAAAAATGATATCTTCATTCGGTTATCATTCCTACTTAGGTATATTATGGCTTCAATAGGTTTGAATATGTAATATTTGGGTATTTTTTGCTACTATTCGATTTAATAATATAAATTATTGATATTTATTCATACAACACAAAGAATATACAGAAAATTCACAATTATAATGGACATATATGTAGAGAAAAATAACTGTTTCACTGCGGCTGCCCCAAGTAAGAACACAGTGATTGTATTTCAGTGAACATGTGGGAAAATGGGCGCCGAACTCATTTCATTTTTGTTTCGGAAAATCGATTTTTCCATATGTTCTCCCCAGGAGCCACGCGTAAATTTCCCTTCATTATACTTAGAATCGATGTCCTTTTCAATCCTATTCGAGGCTTGTATGCGAAAATGGGGCACCAAAATCTGTCGCTACCATTTAATATTTTCTGAATTACAATTAACAAATTCTGAATTACAATTGACAAGATCTGAATTATAGTTGACTATTCTGAATTACAATCGACTATTCTGAATTACAACTGATATCTTCTGAATTACATTTGACTAATCTGAATTACAATTGAAAAAGGTGTAGAAGAGGAAATAAAGACTATAAATCCCTGCCATAAATCCCTAAGAGAATCATGTATGGCATTATACTGGGGAAACCATACGTATATTACTTATATTATGTAATAGTCGTAAACAAAAGTGGTACAAAAATATGTTATTTTCCCAATGAGAATTCTATCCATCACGTATCACGGATCTTGATAAAAATTCAGCACAATTTATTGTTGAGTTGATTTCAGGCGACATAAAAGAGTATACAATTCAATTGTTGATATAAAAAAATATCTGAATATATTTTATTTTTCAATGTCCAAGGTTTTTTTTGTTAACCAGAATGAAAGTCATCAATCAGAACAATGTTGTTGAAACTTTTCCTAGAGATCAATTAGCCTAACACCAAACTGATATAAATTTTTGTCTCATGAAGATGATAATATTGTTAGCGAAATTCGCGTCATATCACTTTGGTGTTGATGGAGTGATTGATCTCTAGAAAATGTTTAAACTTTCACACCAGAAGTTTCAATCACATCGTTTGATGTTCCTGAGGAAAATTGTTCATTAAAATTCAATGAATGCTACCATTCAGAATAATGAAATGGGAACAACCAGATATTTCTGATACCTTTATTTCAATTCGAAGAAAACGACAAAATAATGAGGTAATGATATCCATGAATTGTAGGAAACCAAAAGGAACTAAAGATGAATTGAAAAAGCAAAAAAAACCATTGATCATAAAGAGAAAACATTCTTGAATTATTCACAATAATTTTTAGTATATTTATTCTGTATAAATACTTTGATTTTCATCCAATCTTTATTTTCGAAAACTTTGGGAAACTAAGTTCTCATTTCTTCACATTCTTGTCGATTTGGTGGATTTTTATTCTTTATATGAAAACGAAAATATTCTGTAGCAATTTTTTTTTGTTCTTCGGTCCATTTCACCAAAATTCTTTTTTTATTTTTGAACAAGTAATATACGTACTTAGTGCTAATTTTAACGGCTTCGTCCTCGCTTAAATTAAGGATATCTCCTATTTCAGTTAAGTGATTAATATTTTGTATTACCACATCAAAAGCAGTTTTCTTCTCTATTTCGTAAAATGCGCTTGTGGTATCACATCCTGTCAGACAATGAGCTGCTAGGAGATTTTTACAAATGGAGAGTCCAAGTTTTTCCACTATATCATGTATGGCATTTTAACGTTTATTTTTACTATGTCCTAATTGAATAAATAATTGGCAAATCAATAATTCTTGAGCGGTGCTATAAAAATGTAGAAATGAAAGAAGAGCATCTGTATTTACCAATTTTACAAGAATAGAATCGCCATGCGCTCCACCTCGGCTAAAACGTGACGGATAATTCGCGGATCTGCTTCTTCTTGATTGCTATTTAGTGAATATATTTGGATCATCATTTTTAGCTATAAGAAACACGTATTTTAGGTTCTCAAATCCTCCCGCTATAATCAGGAACTCATTATCTCCCAATGAACTTGGCCCATTCTGTACAAAATAATTCGTTTAAAAATTAGTAGCGATCTTTTGTTTGAGGAAGATTTGAAAACATTTTTTGAGACAGATCTGAAAACATTTTTTTGGGACAGATCTGAAACTCAGTTACATTTGAATCACTTCGTTCAGACCTTTCCGCATTCTTAGGCGAATTATTATTGTAGGTATCCACTTCTATTGTAGATTAGACGAATGCTTTCTATGTTGAATGAGCTGATGTTATTTCTAGTTGTTCAAGAAGAAATTTCTTGCTGTGGATTTTGCGTTCCAAAATTTTTAGGCCAACAGTATTTTTTTTCTCTGCGGTATCAACTTCAGTTTGTAGACCCCGTTTTGTTAGGTTTTGCACAACCAATTTGTCCTGAGTTTCAACAGATTCTCCACATATAATGCTCTCTATTTCATACCTAGTGAAAGTTTTTGAAATAATTTTCCAAAAATGCATATGATAATGTAATTAATGATTAGACTAGCACAATCAAATACAGATAGGTAAAACCTCATGTTGCTTTTGCTCACTGTCGTTGAGCGCGCACAGGTCTTCCGGGCAAAGTGCATGCGGGAGACACGCGTGATTTCAATATCGGCGCGGTTATTACGTGTCCTATCGATCTCAACCTATTACGTTTTTTTTTAAACTTCTGTGATTTTTTTGCTTCAATTCACTAGCAGAAAGTATGTGAAAATTCCTGGAGATGAAAAAGTTTTTCGATTGCTCAAGAAATCAATGCACAAAAAATAAATACGAGTATTTCTTATTTTTTTCTGAGAAGAAGAAGTGAGGTCCAAAAATGCGGCCGCATTGACACCAGCGCCAAGATTTCTACTTTCGAAAAAAAAAACTTTGATATCTCTAATAGTTTTGGAGTTATCACGAGTTATATCTAAAAAAATACGTTTTTTGGATTTTTAATTTTTTCACACATTTTTTGCTATAGAAAGAGTCAGCCCCAGCTGGCGGTGTCGTAAATATCGATTTGTAATAGCCAATAACATTCCCAATAACAATACACCACTCGTTTTGTTCTACCTCAATTTGTTTTTTTTTTCGTGATAGAAGCGTCTTTCGAGCGCGTTTTTACTCCACTATAAGAGGGAAGCAATATCAGTGGATGATCGACTAGCTGTAACGTTAATCTACGAGGATTTGAAGTTTTCGGCAATTATATCACCTCAAGCATTGAGCAATATAATACCAGAAACATGCTAGTAAACTTTTGAAGTTCTTAGTGAAGAATACATGAAGGAAAGTACGTAAGAAATGGTTATTTCAACAGGAAAAATCTGTATATTTTTTAATTCCCAGTCACTAAGCAACATTGGTTGAATATTGAAAAATATCCTGAAGCGGTGGTGTGAAAGGGCAATAATGTTTCCTTCGTAAGTGCGCAGGTCGGTCCGAAATATCCAAACTAGCTGAAATATCGCGGATCTCTCCACTCGTGCCTTGTTGCCAAATTTATGGACGCCCTAAAGTACATTAGGTGCAACGGGTATTTTGTAAAAGTATACGCTTTCACGATTGACAGCGCCCCCCAAACAGAATTCTGTTGAACTAAAGATATATTTCGACTTTCATTGGACACATGATGGTGCATCCACTTATTATTTTTTCAAAACCAGATAACATTTTTGAGTGACGTCAGAAATGGATGTATCTGATATCTGCCGATAGGTCTCGGTATGTAGGACCTTCCAAAAAATCGACATGGACCTCCCACATAGTTGTACGGATTTATAATGGTAAAACTTTACTGCGTCCGAAATACGGACGCACTATTGTAGAGGACGCAGCAATGAATGGTACAAACCCAATGTATGGACGTAATAAAGTATGCTGGATATATATATATATCTTATATATATATATATATATATATATATATATATATATATATATATATATATATATATATATATATATATATATATATATATATATATATATATATATATATATATATATATATATATATATACAATATATATATATATATATATATGTGTTCGGATAGGTTTCCGCGGTCAGTTGTGTGTTGTTGTTGAGTTCGGGTTGAACCGCGTCTGGAGTTTTGTTCTCGACGTTTCGGCTCCGATTTTGGAGCCATTTTCAAGAGTAAATGTGACTTCACGCTGAGGTCTCAATCTGCCTACTCCTCAGGTGTTGTCACAGGGGGCAAGGGTTTGTGACTTGACGCCGGGGCCTCAATCTGCCTACGAGACCTGGGGAGTATATATTTTCCAATATACTTGTATAAGAGTTGAAATTATCACTTTCAGCCCCCCACTGAGGTAATTATTTCTGCCAGTAAAGTGAAAAGAGAGTGAGTCATTCCGACATTTCAACTCTCAACTATTCTGAGGAATTATTTTTTTGCTTTCTCCTCCGATTAAAAAAATACTTCTATGAAAGAAGTAAAATAAAAAAAAATCACAAACTTTTTCTTTTAGGTACGTGTACATCAATCAAAGACTTTTGATTCATTCACATAAAGAAAGAATCCATCTAAAACAGCTACTTTCCTGCCTATATGACACAACGAGCACTGGGTTACATAGAATCACTTTTTCTTGCTCAATTTGTATACCAAACATATGAGAATTGAATCGAATAGAAGTTGTAATTTCTATTTTTCGATTCGGAGAAGAAAGCCAAGAAATGATATCACAAACTCCATTCTTCTAAATACCTAAGTTCCTAATACATATACATATCAATAATGAACATTCACAGTTCCCACCAAATTTATCGAATATCAAGGACTGCTATTGTTTACTAAACTCTTTACATATTGTTACGAAATCTCCTAGCGCCGGCACTGTCGATCGTAAACGCAAAATAATATGAGGGTTCGAAGAGAGAGCGTCTTTTTCCAGGAACTCTTGATTCGCGTGGAGAATTCGATAACCATCATCGAGGCCTCTCTGGAAGATTATCCTTAGGCGTACGCAAGTATAAAAGGGAGACACTTCATCGCGAAGGATAGTTTATTAGAGTTTCTAGTAAAGGGAACTTTGGTATTGCTAAGTGCAGAGCCGGGCAGACTTTATCAGATAGTTTCTAGTACAGAAAGTTTAGGTACAGAGCGTTGGATAGTTTAGCTGTGCATTTGAAGTGATTATATTGTGTTGTGATAAACAGTTGTAATAAAAGTATTGTTTGGAGTTTTAATAAACGAACCCAACGAAATATCGTTACAGTATATATGATAAATAATGTGAGTTTATTTCTATTGGCACGCCACTGAACAGCGTGTTAAGGACATTCTTGATATTTTGGTTACTCAGTTCGGCCTCAAAATTCACAACGATTTATAGTGAAAATTCAAGATCTCACAGAAAAAATAGTATAACCACTTACGCATTCTGGGATGTTATCATTGAACCAACTGTTATAAAGAATAATTTTTTTTGGCCGGCACTTGGTATAATGTTATTGAATTAATTTAGATAACTAACCCATAGGTATTTGTCAATAGGAATGGATCAATGATACTCGTGATAGATCCAAAAGATCTAGAAATCCACAGCTATACAACACCCAGGAGAATAGCAGGGAGATACACCTACCTAATAACCTCAGCGGCTAAAATGAACGAGTTGGTACCAGAAATATCAATTTATCTTCCTCATTTTGAGCAGCTGAATTATGCCTAATCATATTTCACTTTAAGCCCGAATCGAAATTCCCGTTCCGACTGAAGTGGTTAGAATAGAAGGATCTATGGAGCTTCACAGGCTGAATTACCTACTTTATATATCTTTTAGATATTCGGAGTATCCACCTATTACATAGCTGAATAAATACGGACATAAATAACCAACCAAATTGAACCAATCTACCAATTCATGCAAAATTCTAGTTTATTTCAATTTTCTCATTCTCTATATGTTAAAAAGTAACTACTTAGATAACCTCTTATTCCAGTGGTTGTTAACTGATGCAACTTTTCTTGAGATTTGGAAATAGAACCCACTGAATTCTCAGTATTCTCCGGTTTATAACAACAACGAGAACAAAATGAATGATGAGGTTGGAACCTTTGGTGTAAATGTTGGACCTAGTATCAATTCACTTCTCCTGAAGATACTAACCTTGTTAGCGAAACGCGCGTCGAGTGCAAAAATATCAGTTTGGTGTTAGGGTAATTGATCCCTAGGAAAAGTTTCAACTACGAGAACAACAACGACAGTGGAATAGACAATAAACAAAACCTAGGTAGGAACATATCGGCATGCTGAGAACTATTGGAAAACCACCACCTTCAAGTTCATTTTTCCTATGTTCGGAAGATGCAAGTATTCAAATTTCACTTTTACGACTCCTACAAAAACTATCATGAATTACAACCCAATTTAATCAAAATTCTTCCAATTTACTAAATGTTTGCGAAAACAGAAAACTACAGACATAAGACCACTAAAATGGAGGGACAAATTGCATATCATCTTGTTCAAATCATAGCAAATCATGATCGAAACAATTATGGATCGGGGGAGTTTGATAGCTGTTTTTAGATTTTGCGATTCACAAGGCGCACTCACTGTCAGAGGTGAAGTTTCATTTTGTGTTTCGTGGTTCAGGAACAGGAACTTGTTCATGATTTGATGAAGGTGGGTGTTGAAAATACTAATGAACTGTATATATAGATGTTTCACCGTTTGGAATCTCTAAAAACAGTTCTTTCTTGACATCATCTATTTTGAGGAAGACTGAAAAAAAGTGTCAGTGGCGAACAAAGTCCCTCCTTTATTTTGTTAGGTATAACTTCTGATATACAGGAGATCCTGAGGTCCCTGATTGACAAAAGCAAACTGGACATCCAAATTCCAATTTGGTACTATAATACAACTAGAAACCACCGAAGATTTGATGTGTTCTGTTTATTATTAAAACCTAGAGGAAATAATAACGTCAAATGGACTTTTCATTTGGCTAATTCCATCAAATGCTTATCCGTTTGTTGCTTGCATCTTGAAAAAATTCTTTGGGTCAATGGGTGGGATGCATAACCTGGAGCAATTGATTCTTCCTAACTTTTTTTTTAAGACACAGTTTTCATATGTATATGGAGCTAAGAGAAAGAGATGAGGCGAAAGCATCTAGATATTAGATTCTGGGAAGAGGGCTGAGCTCAACAAGAAAAAATTTGATGAATTCTGTCGACAGGGTTTTGAAGAAAAAACAATATAACCTGGGTGCATTACTGAGCGAGAAAAAACACTTGTAACGTTTATCAAACCAAGAGTTGAGGGTATATGTACACAAGTTTCAGACTCATTAGCGAGGTCAGGAGCTGGCATACAGACTCTACAATTGTTTTTGCTTTCAATTACAAACGAAAGAATATAGCAAGGTGCATACTTTACGTTGGAGACTTATGAAAACTAGCTCTGGACTAGTTATTTTATATGCAGATTAACACGAAAAGGAACCATAGTAATGTTCAGAGAACACCGCATGAATCAAGGGACAGGAGATACGAGTTAAAATTCACTTTGAATTTTTGAAGTTTGTAAGCCTCAGGAAATACCTTTTTCGGTAAGGAGTTCTGAAGCTCATCTGTTCTATTGGAAAAAGATCCCTGAGCAAGAGAGGTTCGACAGGTCTCCAAATTCACAACAAAGGGGTGGGAATTCTGTACTCGTGTCATCCGTGTAGATACTGCCAAGGGTAGAACGATTGATGACAATTCAGAAGAGCTCCGGTTGTGAAAATATCTATAGAGGAGAGACAAGTCTCCGACCCTTCTACGATGGTCCAATGATGATTGGTTCGATGAATGTTTTGATGTAGATCATTAAAAGCTGACGAAAAGTGAAGTATTTCTTCGCACAAAATAGAAATCCAAGTTTCTGGGAAGCACCTTTCAGCGGTGGATCTCACATGGTTTTCCCATGAGAGATTATTACTGATCATAATTCCTAGTATCGAGAAACTTCACTTAGTAGGAATAGTTGCACCTGTTATCTGAATTTTAGATAAAGATAGATCGTCTTTCTTCGAGATGCGATATGCCTGAGATTTTACAGCGTTTGAAGTTTGTAAGCCTCAGGAAATACCTTTTTCGGTAAGGAGTTCTGAAGCTCATCTGTTCTATTGAAAAAAGATCCCTGAGCAAGAGAGGTTCGACAGGTCTCCAAATTCACAACAAAGGGGTGGGAATTCTGTACTCGTGTCATCCGTGTAGATACTGCCAAGGGTAGAACGATTGATGACAATTCAGAAGAGCTCCGGTTGTGAAAATATCTATAGAGGAGAGACAAGTCTCCGACCCTTCTACGATGGTCCAATGATGATTGGTTCAATGAATGTTTTGATGTAGATCATTAAAAGCTGACGAAAAGTGAAGTATTTCTTCGCACGAAATAGAAATCCAAGTTTCTGGGAAGCACCTTTCAGCGGTGGATCTCACATGGTTTTCCCATGAGAGATTATTACTGATCATAATTCCTAGTATCGAGAAACTTCACTTAGTAGGAATAGTTGCACCTGTTATCTGAATTTTAGATAAAGATAGATCGTCTTTCTTCGAGATGCGATATGCCTGAGATTTTACAGCGTTGAATTCCACCAAGTTCATTCTATTATTTTCACCAAGCCATCGTTTATTCTATTGACGAGAATGTTTATCTGAAATTTTGTTTCTCATGGTGGACTGTTTTCCGCAAACATATGCACTGATTGAGGTGTTTTCTTCAGCAAATCATTGATATGAAGCAGAAACAAAGTGGTCGCCAGAACTGAACCCTGAGGAACACTTGAATTTATAGGAAGAATATCCGATGATACTCCATCAACAACCACATGCAGAGACCCATCAGACAAGAAACTCTTCAACAAAGCACACAACTGAGGTGGCCAACCATAAGACGGCAGTTTAGAAAGGAGACTTCGATGCCAAACTTCGATCAATTGAAATGTCGAGTGCAACAGCTGACGTTTTTCCAAATTATCTGATAGAATGCTACCAAATATGAGAAAGATCCACCAATAAGTCACTGTCTGATCTTCGGTGGCGCAATCAGTATTGTCGATCATTAATTATTCCTGATTTCTCTAGATATTTGATAAGCTTCATATTGATTGCTTCTGCCACAGTCAACATAGATATGGAGGGCGGCAATTCAGCACATATCATAAGTTGCTGCCGTGCTAGTTCTGGAGTTTTATGATGGCTGATTAGCTATATAGCTATATAGTTTTTCATCACGTATTTTCGGAAAAATACAAGCAGACCCTTCTTTGATAAAATAGAAGCAGTCAGAACTCTCTCAATGAGCCGCCAGCCAGGTGTTCCACCACCTCAACTCGCTAGTGGGAGCACTGGAAACTAAGCTTCGTTTGCGTGTCATAAATTGAATGGGAACAACCCATTCTGCTTAATTCTCAAAAACCATAATTCATGTGGCATGTAGCTTTCAGCGTTATTATAGATAAAAGCTGGTAGTTTAAATTCGACCAGTTGGTGAAACAAAAGTGATTTACCGGCAATACTCTTGAGATCATGATGTAAATCATATTCATTTGTCAAAAGATGTAAGTATGTAGGTAGGTATTGTTCATTCTGCATTGAAAATTGTTGTCCGTCATTAGGGTCATGGTTGAACACCCTGGCAAGATTGTCATAGAATTATGCATTACTAAATGATGATCAAAGTGATCTATTGATTCTGAAAGAAGTAAAGTAAAAAGGCTCACAAAGATTATCTGTTAATAGTAACTTAATAGGTAGGTGTATATTCTTTATATAATAATGAAAGTTCCTTAGATCCTCTCATAGGATTATAATTTCTGCATTCGAAACCCATCTTCAAGAGTCTGCATTGTGACAATATTCTTTCCCGTGTGGTCTTCTGCAATGGTATGGATTGGTCAACCGACCATAAGCTGCTAAACTACATTGCTATTATGTTTTGTTCTCGGCTTGTTAATTTTATTAAATGAATTGCTTTTCTGTGCATTCACTGAATCCTGGATTGGAATATACTTTGGGGGTAAATGCTCTTCTGAAGATCAAAATCATATATTGTGAATACCTACATCCAACCTAGTTCTGAAAATCGAAATTTTCTTGTTTGTATGAACTTCAAAACTTACTTCATTCAAACATATTATGAATGCCGTCAAAAATAACACCTGTATCCCGTACTCTGCTATTTGTAAGCCTCTTGGTGATTACGCGTTCATGGCAGATTGGGTGTTTCGTCATCGTTGCAGAAATCGCACTGAGTGTACACAATTGACTTGAAACAAATGAATATCAGTCCGAAGATTGCCAAGTTGTAGTTGATTTACCTAACAGCCGTTAAATTAAAGGAGGCAGAAGGCGTTCTCTTTCGTAATAACCAATCAAAAATGCCACCTGAGAGCTTGAGACTGACACTTGCTATAGAATGATCGAAATACACAGTGTTTGAACGCAATATCGAATTTGAAATACCAAATGCTGTCAACCTAATGGCATAGAATAACAATTGCAAACTTCAGTGTAAACCTGCCAATGCATTTCCATCAATTCGTTGTTTTTATATCGTCATCGACGACGTGCGACGATTTTTGAATTGTATACACTATATATAGCGGAGCAAGTTCATATTTACCCACTATTGTAGACGTTCAAATTTCCATAAAATTTCTAAGGAGGTTTTTCCACCCTAGACCACTGACCCAGTTTGTGGAAATCACGGTGGTTTTCGAAACCCTCTAAAATCCTGATAACTCAAAATCACTAACAACACTGTTACTTTAGGTCACTTTCCCTTGAAAGTGACCTAAAGTAACAGTGTTATTGTAACTGTGGCTGATTGTCATGTGATGTAGACTACAAGTTCCTGACACTTTTTAATGGGGTCAAATGTTTCGGCATGAATTATCTTTAGAGCAATGCTGCTATATGGAACAATAATTTGTAGCAGTATGCCGTCAGTTTCAGCGGTATAATCGACTATAGTATGGGGCAAAACTGAATTTTTCACCCGAAAATTGAAAGTTGGGATTTTTTCAATATACTGCTCTCTAAAAGAAGGATGTTGAAGTACAAAATGATGGAAAAATAATGAAGGTATTGAAAAATTGTTTGTGAAATTTTCTGGGTTATTATATATTGTACTGGGTTATTTCGTGTTAAGCATTTCCGAACCGATCATCTCAAAGAAAGCCATGTTAGTATTTTTGTACTAACCTAACTTTTACTTAACTAATGGCCTAGTATTGGAAGATTTTGTTCCATATATTAGCATCGTTCATGCTGTGTTATGGGCTTGTAACTAATAGAAAGTTAGGTATACCTATATAGAAAAATTCATTATTTCTGTTGATAATTGTTCTTTGTAGTACTTAATATGGTGATATTGAGAAATTTGACGTACGATAAGGACTTCTCGTCGTATGGATGGGATATCTAATGAATATCCAAAACGAATTCATATACTGACTGACTGACGGTTCAGCCAAGAACTTTGGGAAGTCAAACAACAGTATACCTACATTGCCCAAGAATATTCTATGAATGTACTGATGATGTAACCCAGGTTCAAATAGACAGCTCTGGCATGTTTGTCAATTTTGGTCTATCCTATACCTGGAATGGGCAGTACATTTTGAGTATCAGCATACTCCTGAATACGACCCATTTATATTTATTTCACGTTCAGTGTGAAACTGGGTGCGTCCAGAAGGCTATCTGAAGGTATGTTTCCAATACATTTTTTGGTATGGTACGTTGTCAGTACGTCCATATGAAGTACTTGTTTTATAAGGAATCTTCGAAAAACAATTGTGAGTTGCGTCACGGTTTGAACTAGAAAAATTTGAGAAAGAAAACAGATTTCTTTTTATTAATTCTTTGACACACTGAAAGGTATACCTACAGGACTTTCCCAAGTTCCCAGTAAGTGTTAGATGGGTATAAAATGAGGATGAATTTCAATGGCTGAAATAGCAAAAAAGCCATAACTCGTCAAACTTGCATACAATACGTCTAAAGAAATTACCTTCAATGTCACGTATGAATAAAAAAATACGTTCTGAAATATCGATACATCTCTCAGATTTGCCGGAAAGACATAAAATCGATATTTAAAGGTGTAGGAAAAAGAAAAAACAGCAGGACTGAAAAATTCATAGCAAATTGCTAGTTATAGTTTTTTATGTATTGGCTAGATGATTGGTTATTACCTCGTAAGAAAACAGGCAGTGTGTGAACTACATCAACAGATGCTCATAGAGGACGTTCGCAGGAATTAAAAAAATGACTAATCTATGACTCTCGCTTGCTGATCTGATGTTTATTCACTAATTTCAGTGAGTATACATTTCTCTATTTACATATAGGCTTGTCCTTGGGCATAATGATTCAGGAGTTGTCCATTTAATCAAAAACGGTAACAGTAATTCACAAAATGAGGCCTAAGATTGATGGTGATATTCACCACAGGAATCCCAAACATTTGATTTCGTTTATTCCTCTGAAACACTAGAAGAAATATTAGTCTTTTATATAATACTGTTAAAACATCAATCGTTACAATCTCAACAGCTGTATTAAGATAAATATACACGAACATTTTCTCACGAACTTCTATCCACTGTGCAAGAATATATTTTGAAATATAGGAATATCTCACAGGAATGATTATTGAAAATGAATCTCACAATATTGCATATGAAAATGCAATGTTTCTGAAGAAGCTGAAGTTTTATATTTCAAATCGAATACCTGACAATATTACCAAAACTTCATCCAGAAATTTTTCATAATTGCCGAAAGGACTAATTTCTATATTCCAGATACTCCAATGATATTACTTCAACTTCCGGTTATATTTCAGATGGTAAATAAAATCGACTAGTTGCAATGTTTTACCTTTCTGTGCTCAATGGAAAAAACAAAAATTAAAAAATCACATAATTTTATTATTTCACGTGCTTATTGTAACTGGCAATTGAACTATCCAAAGTACAAATCCACTGAGCTTCAGTGTCGAGTTATTGTAGTTTCCCTCCTTTATATATTGCAATTTGAATATAATCAACTTGGACTTCTTCAAATTGATGCATTATCATTTTGGATTCATTAAGTTCAATTTTTAGTTTTTTGAATTCAATAATGACCGGATTCAAAGATTGACTATAGACGATTTTCTGACATTTTGGCTATTCATTCTTCGAAGGCTTCTGTCAAGTTTCTTCCATATTGGTCATACAAGTTTCAATGAGAATAAACTATATAGAATAGATCCCTACGCTGACTATCCCAGGAATATCTTGCTCCATACAGGACGTCCAAAGCACGCGCTTCTGTATTGAGATTTCAAATTGAGATCGCAGCGCCACATTCCAACTCATAAGCACCACTTTGACAACTATTGCTATTCAAGGTTAGGACTTTGATGTTGTCTGAAAATCGCAAATTAAAGAGCGACTACTACAGCTTTTAGTATTTTTTCACTTTTTATGTGAATGTTAAACATGAAATGTGCTTGATACACATTGGTAATAATGTTAATCATATTCCAAAATTTCAAAATAATATCGCACCGGCATCACCAAGACTACAACTAATAAGCACCACTTTGACATTGTTTGCAATTTTTCACCAGAGGGCGTATCGCTTATCTTCAAATCCCAAGAGTCAGGCGCGTATACAAGGGGGGTAAAGGGGGTAATTACCCCCCCCCCCATGATCAGTCAGTCACATAACATATTACAATTTATATTTAAAATGAAGGGAGATATCAAAAAATATAATGAATGATAAATCAATCACAATTTCATTTCACCTTTACTCCCTGTAACCCTGTAAGATCGCAGAATCCAGTAATTAAATTTAAAATTCTTATCAAAATTATAGAATATCTCAGAATAGTCTCTGGTATTTCGAGAGAAATTGATAAACCTAAATTTAAATTTATTATTCAATTTTTCTGTTGCATTAAATTGTGTTCAATAAGTATATACTTTTCATTCTACTCATATTTATTTATTTATTTATTGCCCAACAGAAATTCCAATTACAGGACAATGTACTAGAATAACAATTTCAAAAAGCTCTATATGTAGGTACATAATCGAACAAGACTACTATCAACAGTCATCACTACTATTGTTCTGAAACATAATACAAACCTTTTAAATATCAAGTTAGTTATGTCGTGGATTTGAACATAACATTGAACTTATCTAGAATTACAGAAATACTATCATGAAAGATATCACAATCCTCTGAAATGAGATTAAAATTTGAACACATAGTATACACCGGTGATTTCAGTAAAGCATTGGTTCTTGGCACACTGCAATGAAATGTGAGATGTCTGCGTGAATTCAGTTTTGGCACATGAAAGTTAATTTCATCCAATAAATATGGTGAGTCTATCTTGCCGTGTAGTAGACCAAATAGAAACGATAACCCTTTATTGATTCTTCTGATCTGTAGACACTGCATTTCGAATCGTTCGAGCAGTATAGATTGGTCAATTCCTCGATTAGGATATATATTAGTTACTCTAAAGGACAAATACTTGAGAAAACGACGCTGTACATTTTCAATAGCACGAATATGACTTTGATAAAAAGGGTTCCATATAATTACTGCGTATTCCAATTTGGATCGGACGAGCGAAAAATAAAGTGTCCTAAGGACATCTTGGTTGGAAAATGATTTACAATTCCTAATGAGAACACCTAAATTTTTCATTGCAGACGACACTATATTGTTTATGTGGCTGGTAAATTCTAATTTCGCATCAAAAAGCACTCCCAAGTCTTTTACTTCCGTACATCTAGCTAAACTGGTATCGCCCAGCTTGTAGTCGAACGTGACTTTCCGGGTGAAAGTACAAATCTTACATTTGAATACGTTCAAATGCAATTTATTCGATTCTCACCACCTGATGAGGATGTTAAGATTTTGTTGTAATGTGAGACGATCTTGTGTGGAAATAATTTTGAAATAAATCTTCAAATCGTCAGCGAAAAACAAGCGTGCACAAGTTATTGAAGTAGCCAGATCAATAATGAAATAGAGAAATAACAGGGGTCCCAGGTTGGAACCTTGGGGTACACCAGATGTTGCTTGGTAATATGCAGATGCAAAACCGTTATATGCAACATATTGACGTCTGTTGTTCAGATATGACGAAAGCAAATTTTTCAGTCCGTAACTGAATCCAAACTGGTCAAGTTTTTTCAAAATTATCGGATGACTAACTTATCGAAGGCCTTCGAGAAGTCAGTATGAACTACATCCATCTGCCCCTTACTGTCTAGAACCTCTGATATTTCTTGAGTTATCGCAACTAGATTAGACACCGTTGAACGACTTCGCATGAATCCATGTTGTGAATGAGATATAAGATTACTAGTTTGAGTATAAATGGAGGCATATATCGACATCTCGAAAACCTTCGCAAAATTGTCAAGAATAGATATTCCACGATAATTCTCTATGAAAGTCGGATCACCATTTTTCAAAATAGGACAGACTCTTGCAGTTTTCCATCTATCCGGAAATTCACCTGTATTTAATGCACAATTGAATAATTTTTTTAGAGGCTGTACAAATACATGAGCTGCTTCTCGAATTAGGAAACTAGGAATCATATCCTCACCAGCAGTAAACTTATTTGACAGTTTTCTTAGTGAAGTCAATATATCACTCTCGCTAAACTCCATTATATCTACATAAGAACAATCCGAATACTCCATATTCAAGTTATATGGGGGATCATCAGTGTATACACTTCGGAAGTAATTTGAAAATTCATTGACAATTGTGTTCACACTACATATTGATATGTAGTGTGATACATACATGAACGAATATCAATATAACGGTTTATTTTTTACTTCCTTTGACAAGGCAAATGTTAGTTATCTCTAAAGTCTGAAGTTTATTTTCATGGAAAATTATTGTTTTCTCTACTTTCCAATTTTATTTATGAGAAAAATTAAGATCAAATAATTGAAGTCATTGTGAAAGGTAAGTTTGTAAAAAGGCCAATATGCATTTGTGTTTTGATAAAATGGTGGAAACGCATAATTTTCTCAGTGATAACCCCCCCTATAAACTTGAGCTGTATACGCGCCTGCCAAGAGTAGATGAAAGAGTCAGATTAAGATCAAATAAATCTATACTGCACCTATTTTGCTGTGGAGGAGTATATGTGGTGGTTTCGAATACAGTGCCCACCGGAAAGTTATAAGAAAGTTTCAGATGTTGAGAAATTAAACTTTTTTATATCATTTCTTAATAATATAGGGTGCAGATTGAAAGCGTAACTTTCGAAGAATATAGAGTTGTATAGGCATATATCGAGCGATTCAGAAGTTATGCGCAAAATATAAGAACCATTCAAGAGTCGAAATATGAAAAAGTAATTTTATAAGTTTGAATGGAGTATATTTCACCAAGTAATTGAGGATGCAATCTCTTTAACGAAGAAAAATAAAAGTTTTCTCGTTCTAAATAGATATGGCTCCAGTTGAGTTTATTCAGCACAAATTCCTAAATGAAGTAGGCATAAAAATAATGTTTTGACGTCTTTTTCTATTCGATGGAAAATAGAGATTTCAATATAGTATTTTTGTACCAAATTTTTCAAGAGAGAGATCTGAAGGGAATTTTTCCCGGTTAGCGATTTTGGAAGAAACTTGGAGTTATATAACATCATTTCTTCGTAGTTTGTTTTGGGTTCTTAACCTACCACAATTTGAAAAAATAAGAATTGATATTGCAATCTGAACAAGAGTAGAAGGGCTGCGTTTATTGAAAAACAGTTCCTACTGAATGGAAAACATTCTATCAGTCAGAAACTTGTGGTATCTCCCAAATTTACCTCTCAATGATATACAACAACCAAAATTAATCAAAATACTCATCTTTGACGTTTCGGACACCGGATATGTTTTCAGGAATATTCCATTTAAGATTCGTTTTCTTCTCAATGTCAAAAATTCGAGATTCAACATATATGTCTTTCAAGAGTGGCAGCCAGGCACGATCCATATCAACCGAACTGTTCGAGATGCAAACATTCGCAGACAGCATGATAAAAGCAGACTCCTTCAACTTTCGTCTCCTGCTATTGCTCTCTCTTGCTATAATTTGAGTGTCATTCCGTTCTACTGTATGATCTCCATCGGCAGTAGGAATGTGTTTCGATAATTATTTAGAACCACCAATCTGTCTGTTTTTGATGTAAAGCTTATATTCACTCTTTCGTACTTCTAGAGGTCTGGACGAATCACCGATATATTTTTGACCGCACGAACAAGGGATTACAATTATTCTTGATTTCTGTTATGTTAGTTGGTTTAGTGTGCTTCAGTATCAAATGTGGAGTATTTGTAGTTTTGAATGTTTTTCTGACATTATGCCTATTGTCGATCCGTTTTATCCTTTCAGCTAGTCGAGGGACATAGGGTATAATGTTTGTTACAGGATATGTAGTTTGTGCAGGTTGTATGGCTGGACTATGGGGTATATGTTACGATTGTCAATTTCAGTCAATATATATTTTTTTTAATTTCTGTGGATATTTATTATCCTTCGATATCGATAAAAAAAAAGTACTATACCTTTTTTGACATTTGTATGGTGGTTTGAGTTATAGTGAAGATATCTGTTGGTGTGTGTTTTCTTTCGATATTCATTCACTTTATCGTTCTTCTTTTTCTGTTGTAAACATTATTATTGCTTCTTGTTTGATAACGCGTTACAAAAAAATATCAAATGTCTACGAAAGAATCCTCAAAATTTTTTGTATGAATATAACAGAATTGGAGGAAGAGGCGAACCCATAACCATCCCAAAAAAATATATCGGTGAAACGTCCAGACCTCTATAAGTTCGAAAGAGTGAACACAAGATGTAAATCACGGACAGTGAGATTGGTGGCTCTAATGCTTGCATTGAAAATGTTCAATAATCTGTATCTCGAAAACGAATAATTTTTCGATAAACATTTTATTGGAAAAAGTATTTTATTTTGACGAGATCCACCACATACTTAGTTTTTGAGATGTTCTCAGCAGATTTATTTAGCGCCATAGGAGCTAAGTAATATGCATCGATATAGAAAATTTTGAATTTCTCGAAGAGGACTCCAGCGTTGTTGGTCCCTTTTTTCTTGGAAAAGTGTGGGAATTAGATTTTCTCATGGAAAGTACGAAAAGGTAACTGTCAAAAACGTTAGGGCAATTTGAAATGAATAACAGCGTACGCAGCGCCCTCTAATTGTTACATGAAAATGAATGCGAAAATGTGTTTTCCCACGTGAAATAAAACCCGGGTACGAAATTTCGTACAAATTACTTATTTTTCGCAAGATATTTCTGAAAATCGAACAAAAAAATTCAACGACAACACCCTGTATCTCCGCAACGAAGCATTTCCGGACACAAGTTTATAGACTTTTTTCTTGAAATTGTTTCTGGAATAAGTACATCACTTGAATATTTTAACGACGATTGTTACACCCTGTATACTCCCCTCCCATCAATACAGCTGATTATGTTTCAGTTGAAAATAATCGAAAAAACTTACTTTTGGCACAGTACGAAAATAATGCAATCGACTGTCATTTTGCTATTTATTGATCATCAATCTATTGCAACGTAATTCACTGGATATGAAATTCCTAGGAAAAAAGCAATACTACTTCCCGTACTAATATTATCCTTTTTATTGGGTATTTTATCGATCAATTATTATCGCGAAACGTGATTGAATTTGAAAACAATTGCCACACTTACCTGCGCATTCCCACACTAAAACAATCGACTAGAGAACGAAAACTTTGGTGATTCATACTGTTTGGTTTTCATAAAACACATATTCGAGTTACTTAATAATATTTATGTGTATACATATACATACATAACACAACAATTTGTATTTTGAACACAACAAGTAAAAATACAGTTTAATAAAATACATACAAAATAATTCGAAAATACAATATCTAGATCTAATTCTAACCACATCCTGTGATGGTAATAAATAAATAACCAGATTCTGAAGTGTTGACAAGGTATGTTCATGAAAAGATTTTGCCATCCAGAGATCAATTCGTATAAATAGTACAAGGCTGGCTCATCAACAAACGAACTGTGAATCACCTATTCTAATAATTTCAGATCGATGGAAAATTTGGTATAATTATTACAATTTTTCCTCCCGAACAATGTTGATAAACTGAAAATTGGAGGAAAAGACGAAATCATCACTTCAACTTCATACGCATTAATTTGATATCACTGAAACAATTTATTTTAATGAAATAAACTTCTTTCTATGTCGAAATTGGGAGCAAGGTGGAGTTTATCCAGATCCAGAAAACATACCAGCTAAGACAATGTTAAAACTTCTCAGGTACTCTCCAAAAATATTTGCAAAGAGAAATAATTATCGACTTTGTATGACGGCGTACTAGGGTCACTATAAAAATAAAGAATATGCCCATCAACAGATTTTAATCTGTCAATGTCAGATTAAAATTTGTCAATGTCAGAATAAAATTTGTCAATGACAGATTAAAATCTGTCAATGCCAGATGGCATATCGACAGATTTTAATCTGGCATTGACAGATTTCAATCTGTCATTGACAAATTTTAATCTGACATTGACAGATTTTAGACTGTCGTCCGATTTTAATCTGTCTTGACAGATTTTAATCTGGCATTGACAGATTTCAATCTGTCATTGACAGATTTTAATCTGTCATTGACACATTATAATCTGTCATTGACAAATTTTAATCTGGCATTGACAGATTTTAAACTGTTGTTGTCCGATTTTAATCTGTCATTGACAGATTTTAATCTGTCAATGGAGATATTTTTCATTTTTACAGTGACCCTAGTACGCCGTCATAACTTTGAATGAATTTTTGGTCAAAAAAAAAGGAATGCCGTCTTAGTTAAATTTATAATCTACCTATTTGGAACCACATTTTATTTCATATAAAACTCTTCATTAAGTTCATCATTTGAAAATGGTGGAAACTAATTAATATTTAATCAATTCTCAACCAAGTTGACCGTTCAAAATCATTATACATTAATTCGTCTCAAGATCCACAAACTTCACCCATCTCTAAACGACTGAAAAATCTATCGTTTCAATATTAACATTCATTCCATGATTCAAAATTCACTGTATCTAAATCATGCATTCGACAAGTGACAGAACCCTAGGTCTGGTTAGTATAGTGTTTGTATTATTTATAATGAAATTCGGATTTCTAGAGAAGTTTTCCAAGTATATTACAATAGTTTAGTGACTATACACCAAGCTGTATTATCATATCAACTGAAAAAATATTAACGAAAAATAAAATTTTGCATCAACCGTATACAACAAGCCACAGATATACAGGTACCTAAAAGTATTTATTATGTACATCAAATTGCAAGGTAGGAAATCGAGAATAACACAGGAAAGTATGGCTTCATAAGGGGCGAATCAATAATATGATTAATTTATACAAAATAATAATAAATGACAACATTATTGGACAAAAAAGTATTTTGTATATATGTAGAAAATGATCAACATCCCAGTAAAACTATTTTCATCTCTAGTTCAATATAGTTGTACTCCTTCAATATAATAGGTAAAATCAGTACATCCACTGAATTTGAATAAAACAAATTTAAAATTAAAAAAAAAATCATCTCTAGTTCAATATAGTTGTACTCCTTCAATATAATAGGTGAAATCAGTACATTCTCTGAATTTGAATGAAAAAATTTAAAATTTAAAAAAACTGCCAAGTATATATTCTATACGCTCTCTATAACAAATGCAAGATAAAACAACATCCTGTTCTGCTAGTTGCAATTGCACTCAGCCAAGAAGGATTTTTCACTGTTCTGAATAACGATTTTTCAAACAGCAGAATGAAAACAAAAAGTTCCATATCATAATTTTTTATAACTTGAATACTTATAAAATAAAATAAAAAAATACAAACCTTGAAGATAACACACTTCAATTAAAACATTTGCTAAAATCATGGCAACATAAATTTCGTAAATATAATTCATTTTTCCACCAAAGATCACATATCAAAAAGTATAAATAGTAAAGGAATCCAACGATAAAAAACTATTAATATTCCATACTTTTGACACGCCCCATACCTTAATATTCTCTACCTGCAATAATTTACTATACATTGAACTACAGGCAACATTGATTACAGTTATTTCAACATACCAACGAGTTACAAACTAATGACAAAATTACAGTCGACGTATGTACAATGTAAGTCTTAAATGCTTCATTTCAACGATTTTTCGTCATACAGTGAAGTGAAAAGCTACTCAGACAAAGTAGCAAATCTCGTGCTATGCACCAGTTTCATTTGCACAAGCCCAAATTCCTTCAATTAAAAAAAAGTACTAAAAGTCGTTCAGTAAATTCACAAATTCAACAATTATAAATTTACTCTTTGGCACTGCAAAGAATGTTCTTCCAGGGTCGCTGAATGTCTACACCCTAATTCAACTAAGTCATTCAAGCACTTATCGATTACATGGAACTAAATCGGGTGAGTTAAGTGGCTAAACCGTGGTGATGACCTATAACAACCCCGGAAAATGCCATAGGTCACTGATGGTGTTTTAAAGTCCCATTAGCAGAAACGTGGTGGTTCACAATGTGGTGCTGCGAATGCACCTGGTGAGGTGCATGGTGATGGGAACCATGGTGGTTCTGGTTGTTGGTGGCCGAATTGTTGTTGTTCTGTTGTTGACTCTGCTGCCTCTGCGAGTTTTTTTTATTCTTCATCCGACGATTCTGAAACCAGATTTTCACCTGTCTCTCGGTGAGATTGAGATTCCGAGCTAGTTCCCAACGCTTCTGCTTCGAGACGTAGGCGTTGAAGAGGAATTCTTTTTCCAGTTCGAGCGTCTGGTATTTGGAGTACGGTTTGCGTTTTTTCCGGACTGTCACCTGGCCCGTCCATTCCAAGGGATTGGTGCCGGCGCCACAGGGTACTGACACTCCCATCGATCCCAAGGAACCTGAAGCAAACAGAGACGGGGATGATCCCCACATAACTGTGAACAATTAATAATTCAACGGAAAAGAAAATTGGAGTCATTCAACTTAATATTCTAAATGTGGGGCAGAACGATTCGGAATTCATCAGGTATACAATAGCTTTAAATAAAATACACTACCTATTAGATTACCAAGATATATTCATTTTTTTGAAATTGAAAAAATTATTAATTTGGTATATCAGTAAGCCTAGTGTTGCGTTACATTTGACCATCATGTTACTGCTGCTACATCGGCGAATGTTCTCTTCAGAAAATGTAGAAACGACACAGTGCGCCTCAGCAATTAGCAAAATTCAAGGAACTGTATGAATTCAAAATGTAATGTAAAATATTATTTGGATGTAAATTACAACTCAGGAGGGATTGCAACCAAGAGGGAATAAATACTGTGATGCTTCAATGCTCATTACAGATTATAATTGAATAAAAATAGTTTAGGGTGGACTTCTAGTATGAACCCACCGTCCCCCCAGAACAGAAAAATTAATCAATTTCGATAATTTTCTTGTTGCCCCTAGAGTCTTCAGAATCCAGAGAAATTAAAATTTTTGTGAACTTTTTCTGAAATCCAAATTTATGTGTTTGCGCCCTTTGAAAAAGATATATCGTGGTATAAACTTGCTATCTGAAATTTCACTGGATAGGTTTTACCTACCTGACGATTTTTTCGCAATCTAATGATTTTTCAACAACATTGTGACATTGAGAAAATATCGTAGAAGAGTTATACTCAGGGAATGATAAAAATTACCTAATTGCGAGCCTAATTACATTTCAAATAAATATCAGCAAGTATTCCACATCACTACGAGGTAATTCTCAAGTAGTAACTTTCTCAAAACCGAATCGCCCTGTACAAATAATTATTCGACAATTTCCTTGGCTAGTTTCCCGAATACTGTTTCATACTTTATAATATATTATTTTTGACTGTTCTGTATTTACTAGATGGCTAGTGTTAATGGTATTTTCGAAATACCTACTAGACCCGAGTTTTGGATTAGATAAGCCTCAGGTTTGGAAAAATGCGTTTATTCCGATTCAAAAGCATTATCTCCGATCTCAGTCAGCTGTAATGTCACGTGACAAGTATATGACATCATCCAAAGAACTGTTTACGAAGACAGTTCAAGACACTTTTCATTTAATCCTATCAATTGAAATTGTAAATTAAAAACGAAATGATCAAGAGTAGATCCGTGGTGAATTATGATTACAGATATTATTTACTATGTAATAAAACTGACCTAACACAACAAACTTTTAAGAATTTAATTGCCCAATTGAAAACATTTATATCATCACGTCTTTCGGAAATATCAGCCGCAATTCATCAAACAACCGATTCAGACCTCAACAACGAATACTAAACCGTAAAATAATGGTGTCAATTAAATTTAACAACTTCCCTCACACGTTCTTATCGTTTTCGCGACCCACTGAACTTGAACTATCAGAGCTAATATCAGAAACATTCCGTATTTTCAGTCCATCGTCTCCGAAGTGAATATCGATCTCGAATAGTGGTAGGCCGCGGCTCTCACTTGTCGTGGCTAGGCCAGCGACCCCGGAGCGACGAATTTGAATCCTGAGGCCATCTAGCGCGCTAACCGCTAAACAGCGTGCGTAATCAAAATAATGCAATAACTCACCTGGAGGGGGGTACGGCGTTGACGGAACGGGCTCGGGGCCGTAATTCCCGAGGCCATAACCCCTATCGTGAGCGTGGGCAAAGGAGGCGCTCTCAGCTACCATGGCAGCTGCAGCTGCCGCTCTGCCCCGATCATCGGAGGAGGGTAAGTAAGGGACGGCTTGGTGAGCTTCCACGTGGTGCCTGGACGCGGAAGAGTACGGCGAGTAGTTGCACCAGGAACTGCCGGAGAAGCTCTGGTGGCAGGAGGCACCGGAAGGGTCGGCGCTAGGTCCTGCGGCTACGCTGCTGTACTTGTACTCTGGAGTCCCTGCTGAAGCTGTAGCCGCCGGGGACCAGAACGACAGCGGCGCCTTGCTCCTGTCCCTATTCCCGGAAGGGTCAGCGGCGAGGTTGTAGTACGTGGGGGCGTTGTATTGATGGTGGTTGAGCCCTACGGAAGGCTCGAACGCCTGGTGGTTCTCCGAAGGCGAGTACGACCAAGGCTGCCCGTGGCCGTGTCTAATAACCCCGTCCCCGCAGTCCCCGTACCCTCCGGAGGTCAGCCTCTTCGCCGGGATGTGCAGGGGACCCACGGAGCCGCTGTTGCTCGTCACGCTAGCAGGCGACGAGCTGCTGGTGGCGGAGGTCGTGGCTGCAGGTGGCGGCACCGTCGCGGGACTCGTCATGCCGCTGTTGCTGATGGGCGTCGCGGCGCTCTGTGGGGCCGGGGGAGGGCTATCTTCGTACAGGCTGCCGTTCATCATGGACCACCAAGCTACCCCGGTGGAAGACCCCGCTCCGGTGGCTGGGGAGGATCCGGGCGGATGCACATGGTCGTACAGGGTTGGCGCGGCACAAGCCACCGGGTCGGCGATTGTGAGGATGATGGTCGCGGGGGGTGATCACAGCATGGGCAGGACGGCAGCAGGAGGCGAAAAGGCGCAGCAGGAAAGGTTTATGAAAAAGAAAACACCGCAATGAGCACACGTAGAGAGCCAAAGAACATCGGCGACAGGCAAGTACGATATATCACAGTTCTATTTCAATCGTTCAACACTTTCATTGGATTGGGGAAAGGGTAAAGTTCGCCACACTGTCCAGTTTCAAAATACTTCACCGGTTTTATTCCGCTAGCTGTTTACTATTTTTGTTTTTTGAATCCCAAACCTCCTATATTCTAGTCACACTATTCGCTATTCAAATCTCTCTATAATTCCAGTCCTCCAAACTCTCTACTTTACGAAGTCCATACACTTCCTATACTCGCCACCTTTTTACTTATTTTAATATTCCGCCACTCTTTCAACTGTTTGATCGCGAAGTGCACAGCGCTCTGCGACTGTCGGTCACGGCTACGTAACAGCACTGGCAGCGAGCACACACTGAATTCGTGTGGATCTCGCGTATAAGTTTGTCCGCCTGCCTGTTCGGATCGAGCACGCGCCTGCGATCTAGCGGTGTAGGCAGCAAGCGCTGCGGCGTTTCGTGCTGAGCGCCGCGGTCGAGCTACGACATACGGGCCGGCAACGATGGGTTTTGGCGGGCGGGAAGGGAAATCGCGGCTGGCGCTCTGATTGCTACGCGTGCTTGGCGTTGGCTTTGGATGGTCGGGACGATTCAGTTTGGGCTTTGAGCTTTGGACGGGTATTTCCGATCGACGATGAATATCATTAGGAGTTTAGATTGGAAACGCCGCGGAAGGGTTTTGAGGTTGTAGTTATTTTCGATGAGATACTAAGATAGCACAGCATTCTATATGAGTATTCTGACATGGTTCGAATACCTATACCAATCTCAGTATTCTCCAAGAAAATTCAAAGAATGTTCTCATCTTAGGTATTTTTGTGGGGAGATTGAAGTTTGATTAATTATTTTTGGTCTGTTTTTCATTATAACGATGGCTGGTTTTCGGCTATATATAAAATTGATGTCACCGAAATGACAATAAAAACTAATGACAGACTTGTCACGAATCTTTTAGTGAAAGTTTCCAGTAATTTACCCTCTTTCCCTCTGAAGAGCTCAGGATGAGTTTCTCTGAGCGAAACAAGATCTTATATGGGTTGAGAAGAAATATTATCCTAGTGAGTGAGATTTTGTCTTATAGGAAGGGGAGTATCTGTTGATGAACTCTTTCTTTTTTTTTGTGAATGAATCAAAAGTCCTTGAATAATATACACGTTCCTATCAGCAGAGAGTGTTCGTAAAATTTTTCGGATTTTACTTTTTTCATAGAAGTTATAATATCTATTTTTTGATTCGGAAAAAAAAAAAAGCAAAAAAATATTCATAAAGTTCTCATCTTATGACAAATATTTCATAAGAGTTATTACTTTGGTTACTTCTCCATGAGATTCAATTCAGAATATTCTAAGAATCTTCTACATTTGAAGACGAAGATTTACTGCGAAGAATTGTTTTGTTTTTGTCGATTTCATAACAGAATGGAACCAGATTAATTTTTCAACCATCAACAAGAATTCGTTTGTTCATGTAAAGGTATTCATCTTGTATTGATTTCATGTTGTCTATTCACCTCTGATAAGGAATCTGGTGAGAGCATATAGACCGTACTTTGTAAAGTCTCATGGAATATTTTTGAAATACCTAGCAGAGCACGGCTGAGATGGTTTCGACATAGTTTCAATTCCCAGAATGATAAAATTATATATCATGTCATCCCAAAAAAAATTAATTATGACTTTCCAAATATCCACTGAGCTTGCATAAAATTATAATTGAATGTATTATTTATTTCCCCTTTTATAGATTTATTTTAAACTACAAGCTATATTTTAAATTATTATCCGAAAAATTCACAATTCATTGAATACAAAATCCTTCACTGGATTGACAGCTGTGGATGTTTGAATATATTTTCAGTTTCTACTAGTGGAATTCTGAAGGTCAAAACATAACATATTTTGTAGATGATTTTTTCTCGGTTCTCTAGATCACTCCTGAAATATGATAATTGATATCTCTCTCACAGAAATCTTCTGAATTGTTTTTCATTTGAATTAGTTTGGCAGTATGTCACTGACATTCCTCTCGAGATAAACCAAAGATGTAGCTTCCAAAACTCTCGAAGCGAAAAAACATGAGATCAAAACATTACACAAAATATTTTCATGATCACAAACTGAAGAATTTGTTTTTCATTCCTTGAAAAGAGTTCAACTCATTTTTTTGTATTTTTATGAATTGTGCCAGATTGGGAAAGTGAGCAAGTCTTAAGAACGATTAATCCATCTGGAACATCGATGTGAATATTTTTATTTTCGACAGTCTAGCTTTGATCGGACTAAAAATTCAATAATCAACAGATCAAGCGATCATCATTCCTCCCAGGATAACGTTTGTATATTATATGTGAGCTTCTTGGAAACCTGACAAAGCGTGAATCAAGTTTTCATTAATATTCAATACCTATTTCTACCGTTTGTCCCAAAATGAACAAAATAAAACAACTTCGACGATCAACACTTGTAGCATATTAGGAAATATTCGGCAAAGTAGATAATACTGCTGGTTGATGAAAAGGAAAAATTTTTGAGGTCATATAATATCTATCCTTCGGGCAAATTGCTATATTTATCCCGATACGTAATTGCAAAATCAAAAAGATGTAAATTTGAGTGCCTATTTTGTCAGTTACATATCTTATTTTTATGAATTTGGAGATTTAATTAACGAATTAAAAAAATACGTTTCGGAAGTTAGTCTGTCTCCTTTTTCAAGCCTATTCAGGAACATTTTCCATATTGCGTAGTGTCAATATTTCTACAAAATAGTCACCATTTTGCCCCAAGAACAGATATAATTAGAATTCAAAACTTTTTCCTTTTCTGATATTCAAACAATATTTAGTGGTTGATGTTTGACTTGATACAATTCGGCAATTTGAAAATTCATGCGGAGTTCAGAGTGTAACAGAAACAGACTTTATATAAAGAAAAAGGAAATGTTCCTTCATTAAACCTTCCTAATGGCTTATGATTTATAGGCAACAGGAAGATTTCATCCTAGTTTGAGAGGTAGAGTCAAGTGGCTCTCGAGCTGCTGAGCTATACATATAAGGGCATTTCATATTCGAATGTTACATGGTAAAGTCTGACAGAGAACTTGCCCACCCATAATACAAGGTATTTACAGGGTGTTTCAAAATCAAGAATCAAGATTCCAGGGGCGCATTTCTCAAGTCAAAATAAGACTTTTGTTTTCCATAGAAATGTGTCCACAAACGCTTCGTTATCGAACTACAGAGCGTTGAAGTTTCAAGATTTTTTTGTTTTTTCTCATAGCTCTTTCAGTATTCGAAATATTGAGATCAAATTTGAAATATAGGTTACGTTTTAAGGTTTACATCATCCAGTATGCCAAGTGATTGCAACAAGCTACTGGAAGATATGTTTTCAGGGGTCAAGCCCATTTTCGCCCCATAAACTTTTTTTGTAATGCGCCGCTGGTGAATTATAAAATATGTAATGAATTCTTTGTTTTGTTTATAAATTTCTTTGTGTCTTTTGATTTTTACGCATCTGCGACCGTTATTGAGAAAAAAATTTGTAATTTTTTTGTAATTCGCTACATTTAATCAAAATTTTCAACAAAAGTTAGGAACCCATTATCACTATGAAAACAAAGAACTCGACATATTTGGTTTGTGATCTGAATTACAAATTTCCTTAAACATTACCTAAAATATAAGAAACCTATCGAACTTTTACTTCTTTTGAAAGGTGCTGGAAATGCCCATCTCCTTCTGCGATACAACCTTCCACCTCAATAACGGTCACAAATGCGTAAACATTACAGGAGACAAAAAAAATTATGAACAAAACAAAGAATTATTTCATAATTTAGAATCCACCGGCGGCGCACTACAAAAAAAATTATGGGACGAAAATGGACTCGAACCCTGAAAACATATCTTCCTGTAGCTTATTCATCCCTGAACCCTGCTATCATTCATTATCCAATCCCTAAAACAACAAACTTGAAACTCCAACGCTCTGTAGTTCCGATCGAAGCGTTTGCGGACACATGTTTATGCAAAACAAAAGTCTTATTTTGACTTAAAAAATGCGCCCCTGGAATCTTGATAATGAATTTTGAAACACCCTGTATAGCTATCCCAGGAAGCATCGATTGAACCTCAAATAACTAATCAACGATGTTATAAAAAAGGAATACGGAGATAATGGAAATTCGAAAGTTTTCGCAATAGATTTGTATAGATAAATTATTTGATTCGGAAATTGGAAACAACAAAATGTAAGAGAATATATTTCCTTAAACACAAATGACGATTCCTGTAGAACATATCGAAATAATTATTACGAAGTTCACAGGAATATTTTCCTCTTTTATGCCATTCAAGTATTGGATTGATTGTAGAAACTCCCTCTGAACAGTATTCCCCCTCTTGACTACTAATCGAAGTGTCCAAATCAAACGAGAAACCGAAATCGCTTATTACTGGGCACTGAAATAATTATTGGCCTATAAGATCGGTTGTAGGTTCAACAGGTAGTAGGTATAATAAAACTCTTACTCACAGGCGATATTAGCCTCAGTAACACATTTCATGTTATGGTGGCCATAAAAGCCGAATAATAGGTATTGTGTATTATTTTCGGACTTGTCACTATATTGGATTATTAACGATAATCACCATAATGAAAGAATGTGTATCAGATCAGAATGATTGAGCTCAGAACCATAAACCAAACTTCCACAACAGAAAAAATTGAAGATTCGATTGGTCAATGAGTTGGCAGACCTGCTGCTAATGTCGGTACTCGAATGAATATTATTCTGAAGAGCCACACGAATTGACGTTATGAACTGTTATATACGTTGTGTTAAACGGTTTTATTATAACTATTGTTTACAAATATTCAAGTGGATTTATATTGGCCATAACTTAGCTTAATGTTTATTTAATTAGCATAATAAACTTTTTTCTGATTTATGATTTGGCGGAGTTACCTCCTAACTGAAACCGTAAATCTAGTCGAATGTCACTAAGTGAAATGTTTGCGTTGCAATGACCATTACAATGGATCGTTTTATGGCTTGGCGTATATTGTTGGGGCCTCAGGATTCGGGTTTGCAACTGCGGTCACAGATTATTCGATTATTAAATTAATTTCTTCAAGTGTGAAATCAGTACCAAGAGCATGAGTAAAAATCATTTCCTACGACAACATAGGAAAGTGACCTTTATCCTCACTCGTGCGGAAAGTTACTGTCAATAAGCCCTCAAACCCGTCGTTTCTGTAAGATTTGCAAATGTGATTATTGATTGCTCTTCTTTATTGATATTATTTATATGAAAATTGGACTGAAAACTAATTATTCATAAACAATAGAGAAAAAAAAGTGATGACGCCGAAAATAGAACCCACAAACTTGCTGTCATCTTACCGGATACTCTATCAACTGAGCTACCTAAATTTGAATTAACGTTATCAGAGACATGAAATTATATCTCGTAAATCGATTTAAATTATTCTAATTGTGATATTTCCTGTACTTTCAGATTATTAAAACAATACTTAGCTATTTTGCAATGAAAGCTTACAACTAGGTAATTGAAGTAATTGTAATTCCATCTGCACTTTTTGTAGAAACAATATTCGAACATATACTGTCTCCAATAACACGTTATATAAATAGTGCACATCATTTCTGCAGAAGTGATTGTTGAAGTGATGTTGATAAATTTGAAAATGGGGAAAAATTGGATATAAAAACGAACTGAATATTATTTGCTCTACCGATTCTATTGAAACCTGCCGAAAGTAAAAGTGAATCGAAAAAAATATCATTTAAGGAGCACTGGTAGATCTTGATATAGAAATCCTGAAAAAAATCTTGATCCAGTGAGAATATATGATTTATTTCGGAGCAATAAGAGAAAACAGAATAAAACGAGGAAAAATTGAAATAGGATTGAACATAAAATTAAAAAACAAGTGATGATGTTATGAGGGAGTATTTCAGATTTCGATCAAAAAATTGAGTAGTCGATGTAGGTAGATAGAATCAATACAACTCAAGAAACATTGCAAGAAATGGACGATTTCCATGTAATTATAAGGTATATTTCACTCGGCCAAATGATTTGAAATTTGATTTACAGATGAATAGCTGATTCATATTCAAGAAAAACTTGTTGATTGCTATTGAAAGAATGTTTTTGCACACATTAGTTTTTTTTGTAAACCAACTGTCGTTTCCTATGAATGGCAATGGACCTCGTCACATATCCCAAAGGTTGGTAGGCATTTGTGTTAGTCATTTCAGACCAACGACCACGGTATACAACACATAAAATCCGTAGTTGCACAAAGAATAAAGAATAACCGGTTGCTTGCCGCATTTGAACAAATGATCATTGGGACGTAATTCCAATAGGCCACATGCATACTATTTCATGGATGACGATTTTCAATTATGAATCTGTATTTGGTATTGAAAATGAAATGAAATCGAATCTACCGATTTCCCAATTCACATCAGAAGAAATCTCTGACAACGAAACTTTCACTCCTGCATACCTAATATGATTGTAAATCAGGTGATGCTCTCAGATAAGGGCAGACACTGATATTGGATATGCATGGGAATGTGATAATTAGTGATATTTATGGCGATGGTGATCGTGGTTTTGACATAACTTGTTGAATAAGTATGAAACAAACGAACAGGACTGTATGGCATTTGTCGATGCATGCAGATAGACGAATAACTGGTTCTGGTTACTCAATTGCGCAATTGAAAGATAATGGGAATATTTGAAAAGGCCATTCTTAAATGCAGGAAGTGATAAAGTAAAAAACATTTTTGATGGGTTATTGAAAAATTGATCTGATCACTAATGGTTTTAAATTCATGTTTTACATTGTATACTGTTTTGAAAAAATCGTAAAAGAGCATCTTTCTTATCAAGAAATAATATATGTTTGGTATTGGATGCATTAGTCGATGTAGGTTGATGGGATTTTGCAAGACAAGAAGGTAGTGAAAATGTCATTGTACTTTTGAGATATTTTGCACGGATCATTTCAAATGTGATTTACAAATAAGTGGACTATTCAAATTCAAGAAAAACTTCAAAGTCTTAAGGATGATAACACATTGATGCAATTCCAAGTGCAAATTTCGATGATATACACCAATCGGATTCAGAATGTACAGGAACAATGTTTGACATTCCTTGCTGAATGGTAATGGTACGAACTTCCATTGTCTATAATATCAACTATATTGAAACCTGTTGCTAAGAACGAAAGGATGAAAATACAAATCAAGTAAAAAAATACTCTTTTGGAAAAATTGCACATTCAAATGGTGGAGATTCAATTAGCCCTGTTGCAGTAAATTGATGGTCTCCGGCTTGAGATAGTAGTGAATGAATTAATTCTACAGAAGTCGCATGAAGACTTCGACCTTCACAAAAGCTTTTCCATAGCAGTTTCTTTGGTTGGATTGTAACCGTTAACTGTGCTTTTTTTATGACATTACGAAATGACTGCTGGATAAGGAGCAGTGCTGCATTTTTAAAAAACGTATTGCTAACCAATCTACTTGTAGATTGAAATCTTAGGTTAGGGTTCGATAATATCACTGAGAAAAGTGATAAGATGAATAAAACATTTGACAAAGTTGAACTCAAAATGGAAAATGATATTAAACTGATTTTTTCGAGTCTAAGATATTACTGAAACCTTCTGGTGTGAAACACATTTCAAGTAGTTCAATTCTTTATCATTTGAATATTCTGATGTACAATTTGCCAGCCAAGTTTAGTTCATTGATGAAACTTAATTCGAATAAAATTGACAAAACCATCATTGATTTCAGTAATTTCAGTTTGTTTCGAAAAATCGTTGAAATATGTAAAATTTTATCAAACAATTCGAATGGGGTTACCTTGAAAAACATCGAGCGAGTTAGGTATCTCACCTAACAAATCGCACATTTTCACATATTGTAATATTTTTTTAGTTTATCATTTGTTAAATTGTGGAGAAGGAAGATATATTATTATTATTATTGAAAAAAATTCGCCAAGTGTCGGGAAGCTTACACACTTCAAAAATGAATTTTATTTCGTATTTCCTATCTCTTGATTCAGGCGGTGTTCTTCGAACTCTGAAGGGGTTTCCTTAAGTTTGGATCTGTGTGAAAATGAATGTTCCAAGCATGACATGACTCGTAACATCTTGAAAATAGACTTGCAAGGTCAATTAACACAAACACATCCTGTTGTTTCGAAGAATATTGCTACATAGTCAACTCGTAATATTTCAAAAAATAACTGTCAAGATGTTTCTGTTTGTTTCAGCGGAACAGCCGAAAACATAAACAAACAAATTTATTATCGACTTTCCAAGCAACTAAATCGCTCCAATCACGGACCTAATCCTGTGCAAGGCGGTGCAACTGTAAAGATAGGACGATAATACGTGAAATAAATTCCGCAAAATTATATTCCAGCGAGTTTATAACGAACAATACCTCTCTCTCCCCAGGTGAATGAACGGCGTCTAAATCTGAAGCTGGCGGAAAGCCAGAGTTCAAGCTGGAATCAGCAAATTTCGAAGAGAACGCCAGCACAGCAGGCAATGGCGAAGATATGTTTATATATCTCCGCCCTGGCGTGGGGGTGCCAACGGCCAAAGGGCTCCCGCTCCCAAAAGATGATACTAATACCCGAACGCGTCGAGCGAAAACCGCCCCTATGTCCTCGTTAATACGACTCGAATCCGCGTTCAAAAAAATCCCTACAGGTGGCGATTCCGTCGCTCGAACTCGACGCTACATTGGACGGAGTTCCCATTCGTTCCGGTGAGTTAGTTAGCCGCAGATATCTTGATTCTCGATGCACCGAGCCGTGCCTTGTCTCTATGCTTCTGCCGGACTCATCACTTACCGAAATTGGATCGTCTGAGCCGGAGATATTTAATTATATGAGTGAAGGGGTGTGTGTTAACGGCTTTTCAGTCTGGTTTCCAGATAGGAATCTCGGGTCTCGAGTTTAATTCGGGTATATCGCTACCTAAGAAAGCGGAAATTAACGTTCCGGCGAGGTGAGGGCTTGGATTGATAATCAGCCCCAGAACGTTTACTATTAGTTTTCTTCCCCGAAGAGAAGCTGCTGGGATATTCAGAGGCCGAAAGGCATTCGCGAAAACTGGTTCAGCCCCATTAAATCGTGTATTCCGAAAAAATAGCCTGTCAAGAAGGACTTCAGGAATATTCCACTCATGAAACAATATCAGCAGTATATCCAAGCAATTACTTCTCTCTATAATCATATCACTTCATTTCCAACGACCTGTCGTGCAAAGTTTCTGAGAGGTTTTCTTACTCCCAAAATAGATAGATAATTTTGTGAATATGGTTCAGACAATACAGTTCTCTTACTCACAAATTCTAGGATACGTACTATCAATATTTTCTGAAGATCTGAACTTGGTGAACGAACTACGCGTCGGGTGCCACTGATCTGTATTGTGAATGAAAATATCTAACGAGACAAATTTTCAAAGCACTTTTTCTTTCGACAATGACTAATCAAAACTGTATCAGAGAAAGATTTCATATTCTGGTAGGATCATCAAATATATAGATCCACAAATTGAATATGATTTGGTGTGATTTTAATGAAACCAAATACTGATACGATATTCCTGCTGGATTCAATGAGATAACTTATTTTAATATAAAAATACAACTTCTTTTTGGATCCGATGAAAGTGTTGAAAATCAAATTGCACTGATCTTAGTATGTACACAAAATGAATTTTCTACAATACAATAATTGTTTTAAATATTTAAAAATCATTACAATATACTTCTGCGAATGAAAATGCAAATGTTTACATTTCCATAATATTGAGAAGTATATTGTAGGATTTCAATGTTCAAGTGAAATCGGATATCCCTCGATATTTGTAGAATAAAAAGGCTGTCAACATTGTAATTACAAAGATCGAGGAAATATCTCAGATATTGTCTAAAAACTATAAAAAAATTGTACCTTGATGAAAACTGGCGAGTGTTGAGCCAGGGAACACTCTCGAGAGTCTGAAAAACAGGAAAAATATTGAGTCTTTCAATACAAATTATTCATTTACAGTACTACTTGAGAATAAGATCGAAATGACAGTTATGAAAAGTATTGGAAAAAACAAAGTATTATTATTTAAAATTCAACATTCTGATATTCGCTGAAAATTTCGATCCCTGCCGTAAAGGATATACTGTCAAAAGTCCGTCTGAACATTTGATATCTGGATGTTACAGAGCCACCTTCTAATGTTTTTGACCGAATATACCAATTCTATCATTTGAATTCGACCTAATAAACAAGAAAGGTTGATATGTTAGATACAGAGAGATAAACACAACCTAATGATTCTAAAGCATTTATTATAAAGATGTTGCTGAATCATAAACCTTTAGCATAAATATCAAATTCAGTTTTCTCCATAATTGCCAGCAGTTGACTATTCAGTTAATGTATTCTATCAAATGATTCAGTGATCGAAGTGTTTGAGAATGTATTTTCATTTGTTCGATTAGGTCCAGAAACTTTCACATACCATCGAAAGAGGAATAAATAAAAAAGGCCTGCTTCGAGAGTTCAAGATTTGCCTGTCGAATGAATTGGTGGGAAGTTGTTTATAAAGCGCATGTATGATCACAAATTAAGACTGATTATAATATATGCTTTCGCAAATGGTTAACTGGTCAGCGTTATTACCTCATTGCATGTCCACGTAATTTTAACTGCATTCGAAAAAAGTTTTTTTTTACTGTCCTACGGAAAAGTCCACTGATTCCCATTCATTTTAGAGTTGGAAGAGTCACTTTTCCATACTACAACAAAGCAGTGGGAAACCGTAATCTGACTTCTTTGGAAAACATTTTAGCGTCTGCAATTGATTTACAGAATGCAAAAATTGGATGTTCACTAACAATGATAATTAATTTTTTGATTATGTTTCTTCATTTTAACTTTTTTCTACTCAACACGTGCGGAAAAGTATGTATCACTTTTCGCCCCTGCTAGGTAAACTACTACTCTCTAGTAATTTTTATTTTTTGTCGTAGTGAATACAATATCAAGCAGGACAAACCTAATTACTACCAAAAAGCCCTACGACCAGAGCTAAGACACTTTCAGAGCAAGTATTGGTAGTATATCCCTTATCTCGAAACTAGTGGAGTGAATGATAATGAGGTTTGGGCATCATATAATCTGAGTGCAATAAGTCAAAAGTTCATCTTAGAAAGCAGATATGGCTTTTTTCCATTAGAGGGCCCCCTATATTATGATTATTAGTGGTATTTCACCTAATATTGGATCATACTATTTTAGTATGTTTGTAGAAATAGATGCTTGAAAATGCCCCTAAGACTCCAACTCGATGGATAGATATATCTATACCATCAGGATCTATTACATCTGAATACATATTTCCAGATTGTAACAGTTTTGGGGTATTTCCATAGTACAGTATGATGTAAGAGAACCTTACCATTCTAGATTTTGTCTTATATTCACCTCTCCCAAAAGTGAAATCTATCAATCCACTTTTTCGACCTTTTCGTTTCGAAATTTAGCTGTTCTATATTTCAATTCAACTAGAAAGCTTTTCTCACACTCAAACCCCTAATCCACCCTCAGAAATTGACACACTCGCTTCCACCAATCAAATCCAGAGCCAGCGAACATTTTATTATCAACGGAATTAGCAATAATCTTTATTTGTTTCTTCAAGTCACGTTTGAGATATGGTGCTATGTTTCGAATGTATCGCATTTCCTTTCGTATTTCACTCTTGGGCACGTTTCGCCAAACTTACACGCTATTTTTCTATTTCAGCTCACCTATTAGACAACTCGAAGGGATGGAGAACTCTTTCCACGTCCCCGAACAGTTTGACGCATTGGATTTAACACCGGAGATGAGAAAAAGTGGGGCCTGAAACAAAAAGACAGATGTTACCCTGATTCACTAGTATATAGGTTTATACGTGTAGAAATAATATAAAATATGATCAAGATTTTTTAAATCTATATTTTTTTTTGCTGAACACCCTTAAGAATGCGCCTAGAAAGCGGAACCGTCTGCCGGCAAGGGCCGGTTAATCATTTTGTGTGCCGAAGCGCTCTGAGGCGTCTTACCGATTTTCATGGTAGCGTAGGGAAACCCAGAAAAACCCACAGTGATACCAGGTCAGGTGGTGAATTCAATACTACCCATCAGGATTGCTATCTAAGCAACTAACAATTGCCTCTCGCTTCGAACCGCAATCGCCCTGACCGCGGTTCGATTCAGCAGAGAAATTGCCAAATAAGAATGAGAATAAAAGGAGCGTGCCTGACATAACCAGTTAATATTTTTTTTATTATTATGTCGGTGAAATCAAAAAATATTATTTCATCAGTATGTTATTCGTATCTTAACGTCATTTCCAAAAAAAAATATTAACAAAAAAAAAGAAAGGAGCAAATCCCAGTCATCCAGGTACTATAAGTCAGTGTAGAAAGAATATGAAATATGATAAACACATATGTTAAAGAAGACAGTTGGTTTTCATCTTCATAAAATATCGAAAACAGGTAGCTTTTCAGCTGCAGGGAAACAAAAATGATGCTCACATTTTAATTGAGTAGAATTCATAAAATCAGAAATGTCTTCGAATGCATGTTTACAATGTCTTATTGAGATGTTTTTCAAACACTGAGTTGTATTTTGGTACTTCATGTTCGATAAAGATATTGCATTATGTACAACAGCTGTCATGGCAATTATAAATTGATCATTACACAATGTAAATTACAATAAGTATTAGGAACCTTTTTCTCATTGCTACATATTGTACTTTTTATGTCAGGTTGAGAATTCAGTTGACAATAGCGTTACAACTTCTTAGAGAACAAAGAGATTCACACACCTATCTTGCTGAGGTGTAGGTCGCAACCCACACGGTCTCAGGTACTATGTATGCATATTACTTGAACTATACCAATTGGGTCAATACCAACCACGTGTTTTTATAAAATCAATCTTCTGGAATAATTTCCTCATTTCAGATAAATCTATTTTAAGTCTTAATGATATCTTGTCTCTCGAAGGAATGAAAACTATAGCCATTGGTTAGTCATTAATATCTTTTTGTGTAACATTGATAAAATAATAATAATGAAATATTTGGCAAATATCTGAAGGAACACACCTATTCATATAGATTCAGGTTTTTTATTTTGTAAAAAAATGACCAACTAGAATAGATAAATATAGGAGAGAAAAAAAGGTAACAGGAAACTAAGTTGCAAACATAGATTGATAGATTTTTTTTTGAGAAATCAATTGTACAGAGGAACACTTGTAGCAATTGTGTAAGGTTTTTTAGATAAAAAACTGGTATTTGTATACTTTTGACATATATATTTTTGAGTGGAGGTGTTGCTATGGAGTTGTTAGAAATGGGCTCGTTGCAACTTCATTGGATCCTGTAATGCTCAAAAGTTCAAATACAACCCCAAGCAATAACGATGCGTTTTATCTGAAGGTAAGGAACAAATCATGTGGACACACGACGATGTAAGCTCTTATAATATAAGACATAACATCATATTATGTTGAGATGATGAATTTTTAACTGGTTCACATGTAGATATTAGGTTAGCGTGTGAACTTTTTCTAGTATTTGATCATGTTTATATAGTTCAAATTTCATTGTTCATGTTTTTGTGACTTTCACGAAAACAATTGTGGCTGTATGAATGCCATTGACAAGTCCTCGTAGAAAATCAAATTGTCAAAGTTGTTTTTCCCTCCAGTCGCTCGTGAAACAACAAACCATCGGATTTTATGTCCGCTTCGGTAATCCTTTCTCGCTGAAGTGTAAAAATAAGCCAGACATCTCTATCAGGACATTTCAGAGTCCAGAAACAACGTCTCGGTAATATAAAGGGGAATCCTCGCCCTTTAGGTACTATCGGGGTAGGCTTATAATTGATATTTGCGGTGAGGTCTCTGGAAATGAAATCCTTCGGTTCACTTGGTCTTTATCTTTGCCAAGATGTCTCCATAAACCCTGATTACGCTCATGGCGTACGCCGGACAGGGGTTGGTAATGGCCAAAGTTTTTCGCTTTTGTTTCATCCCCCATCGTTCTGGAAAAATATCTGTCACTGCCAGCGAAAGTTATTTAATTTAAGTTTCATTCGGTTTCTTGGGGTTGAGTTGTGCTGCGAGGGACGTGCCGTATTTTTTTCCGTTATACGGATATAATTTGAACTGAATTCATGCTATCCTACAGGAAGTTGCTTGTTGACAACTTCGGTAAGTTCAATTGTCAATGAAAGAATCGAGTATATGTTGCAAATCAGAAAACAATATCATTTCGTTGGCAACTTTCTCTTCAGATTATTACAAATTATATTCTGGTGTAGACAAATTTGATAATGGGCGTACCTAGTAAAATCTCTCGATACATAAAATATGAGATAAAACGACGAGAAATCTATTGAAATATCAAAATACCCTGATTTTTCCTAACACTTACGTAAATTACAGTTTTTTGAATGATGAAGTTTTAATATTGAGGCTTCTCGACTCTATTCAGAGAAAGGCAATTCGTCTTGTTGGTGATTCTTCGCTCACAGACTCGCTCACTTCATTGGAACATCGTAGAAGGGCCGGAGACTTGTCTCTTTTCTATAGATACTTTCACGGTCGGTGCTCTTCTGAATTGTTATCAATCGTCCACCCTTGGCAATATCTACACGGATGACTCGACGAGTACAGAATTCCCACCCCTTTGTTGTGAATTTGGAAACTTGTCGAACCTCTCTTGCTCAGGGACCTTTTTTCAACAGAACAGCTGAGCTTTGAAACTCCTTGCCAAAAGAGATTTTTCCTGAGGCCCACAAATTTCAGAAATTCAAAGTGAATTTTTATTCGTATCTTCTGTCCCTTGATTCAGACGGTGTTCTTTGAACATTACAGGGCTTCCCTTTCGTGTGAATCTGCATATATATAAAAAAAATTATCATACACATTCTCGAAAAATGGATCTCTCTTGAATACCATGAATCTCAACTTGCCGAAGTCACCATAATGAAATCGAAAACCTAAATAAAAACATCTTCGAATAATATAAATATACCACAACGTGCTAACAGAACTTTATATAACTGATATAGGTAGTACAAAAAATTGTGTTTCGAATCAGTTGAGATTAGGACTGGATCGATATCTGAGATGAAAAACATATTAATAAAATCACCTAATTAAATAAAAATTTGCTTCGAGTTAATCAGATCAATTATGGAAGCTTGAAACAAATAAAAAATGAGAAATACAGTTGGACAAAATAAATCGAACAATCAATAAACTGACCCATGAAAAAAAATCAGTTCATCAATGTTTCCATTATTTTTCATCACATGATACATCTATACAGAAAATAGGAGTTTCAACCAACACAACTTACTATAAAGAAATCCTTTATCATCGAGTATGAACTTGTACTATTTTATAGCATACGTTCAGGAAAAACTTTGGAAAAAATATTTATAAATACTCTGCCAACTCTCATTCGTTTCAATAATATGGTTTTCAAATCAGAGAAATAGTAAGACTGTAACAAACTTTGACTAATATTGTTCATCTACAGAATTTGCTTCGATATTTCATTTTTTTTTTAAATAATCACTTTACTCTCTATGTCTGAATTGTGTTTCAATTCAGTTGAAGAAGTAGTTTGAGATTAGGTCTGGATAGATATCTAATAAGAAAAACATATTAATAAATTAACCTCATTAAACAAAAATTTGCTTTGAGTTAATCATTTCAATTATGGAAGTTTAAAACAAATGAAAAATAGGAAATATAGTTGAACAAAATGAATCGAACAATTAACAAACTGACACATAAAAAAAAGCAGTTCATCAATGTTTTCTTTATTTTTCATCACATACATTCGTACAGAGTATAGGAGTTTTAACCAACAGAACTTACTATAAAGAAATCCTTGAGAAAATCTTTGGAAAAATTATTTATAAATACTCTGCCAAGTCTAAATCGTTTCAATAATATAGTTTTCAAATCAGAGAAATAGTGAGACTGTAACAAACTTTCGCTAATATTGTTCATCTACAGAATTTGCTTCAATATTTCATTTTTTTTTTGATCGCTTTACTCTCTAGGTCTGAATTGTGTTTCAACTCAGTTGAAGAAGTAGTTTGAGATTATGTCTGGATCAATATCTAAATAGAAAAACATTAATAAGTCCACCTCATTAAATAAAAATTTGCTTTGATTTAATCAGATCAATTATGGAAGTTTGAATCAAATGAAAAATAAGAAATATAGTCGAACAAAATATATCGAACAATTAACAAACTGACACATGAAACAGTTCATCAATGTTTTTATTATTTTTCATCACATACATTTATATGAACAACAGGAGTTTCAACCAACACAACTTACTATGAAAAATCCTTCATTATCGAGTATGAACTTTATCTGCCCTTGAAGTTAATGAAAACTAACGTTCAAAGAATATTGTCAATCATCACATTCTTGAGGGGTGATAGGTAGAGTTGAAACGTTGAGAGTTATTCTTTCACTCAAGGTCAACTATTTTGTAACCTCAGAATTAAGCCTTTATATTTTTGTTACTATAACTTTCACAGATTCAGTTCTGCTATAAAAAATGTCATAACCAAATGGCTGATAAAAATAATAGAAAAAACACCCGACGTAGGAATATGCCTATTTACCCTTCAGATTTCCTCCATTTCTATGCATGAGTTTAGCAAACAAAGACATTCCGAGGCTCAAGTCGAATCCGTCTAGTTTCATCTGTTTTTATTGCCATTTTCCATAGTTCCTGATGAAAGTAGTAAATCCCATTCTGGTAGGCGGAAGCAAGACCATCCAAACCGTGCAAGCCCAAAGCACCATAAAAAAAATCAATTCACTGATTGAAAATATTTCCATACCCGAATCTGGAAAAACCATTTCAATAATCGTATATGGCGCTGTCGTAAAACGGATCTCGTTTGTATTCAATTGTGCGGATTCATATGATTACGATTTTTATATTATTAGGCACTTCAGTTTACTTCTTTTCAATTCATTTCTTTCGACAGATTTATGGAAATTTGAAGTTGCTCTCGAACAAGAAGAAAACTTCTACAAAGAAAATTATATTGAAGTGATCTATATCCCGACAAATGAACAATGTCTACGAAATAATTATAATAATAATAATTACCCCAAAGCCAAATTTATTATCCTCACCCATTCTAGGAATCATATATTGATAGGTAAAGGTGAGCATTTGTTCTGGTCACACTATTTCTCAACAAATGAAGTGAAATATTAAATATTATCATTGTCTGTTACGTCCATCTTGAATCTAAGCTTGTAAAGGGTTAATGAGTAAACAAGGTATGTGTTAAACAATGTGAGAAGATCACTATTATCCTTGCCAACAATCCCAAGGTGGGAGGTAAAGCCTCGCTAATCCTTTAACTAAAGGAGTATCTATTGACTGAGATTCAAGAATATACAGAAAGGAGTTCATAGAGAAAATCGAAGTCATTTTTCATTTACAGTCGAAATTGTTTCGAAACCTATTCATGAGGGAAGTTATCCTCCACTTTAAGTGTCCCCAACATTACAAACATCTCAATGATGAAATCGAACATTGATATCAATATTCCAGAGGTAAAGTGGAAAACATAAGAGTATTCAATAATTTTCAATATTCTTCAGTCGAGTATTACCTTACTACACTATCCTAAAGCTAACCAACAATCTACATCTATAGGAGGAAGTGAATTGAATATTGATTATCTTCACAAATGGAGGTGTTGCCACAATTCAGGAAACTATGTTTGTTCTGTTTTGATATTGAGCATTGAATATAATTTTTCTGTCATTCGATAGGAGCAGAAAAAAAACAAAGTTTTGATTCGTACATCGAATTCGAGAGACCATCTGTATATCTTCAACTAATATTCTTTTTCTGAATAGGCAACAGAAAAACTCCGTCAAACGATATTACTTGATAAGGTTTCTCAATTATCTTACTCTTCTGGAATGTAACGCTGGGAATTTATTTGTGATATATTCATCTAGTCGTATTTTCTTCCTTATACAACAATCCTGCTTTTTTATCTTCAATTTTAATCTTGAGATTATTCTTTCTCATCCCTCGTGAAGGCATAAAACAATTAAAATTTTGATGGCCAGTCTTAAACTTCTCAAGATGATGAACAGTTTTGAGAAAGACACAATTTTGACACCAATATTCTTTATTGCTTGTTTTCCAGCTCTATCTTTATGTATGGTATGATATCAATGGACGACAACGCACCAAAGGGACGAGACGATAAAAATTTACTATTGAGAGAAAACGGCTGTTCCTGAAAAATTGGTCCAAAAGTGTTTTTCATCGATATTCTCATGACCAATGTTATTCTATCGGAAGGAAATATATACATACACATCTAACAATTCCTCAGTCATTTACATGAACTTTCATTTCGATTGAAAATTACTAGAAGAATCGACTCTTTCAATAATTATACACAACTTTTTTCTTTGCGTTAAATAATGGTGAGGGTTTAGTTTTAGTTATACACGTTTTGTTTAGTTTTTCTGGGAAATTCAAAATGATTAGGTGCGATCGAAGATAACAAGCTTTCTTCAAATCTTAATCGATTTCAACATTCGAGATACTGAATTATATCAGAGTTTTCGAATGGTTCACGATAAAAAATTCAAGATATTCAAATATAAACTTCCGTCGAGAAATAATCCGACTTGAAAAAGGTATAATTAGGTCCAAATAAGGACCGCGGTGGAAATAAAAAAGCTTGAATCAAGAAAGAATTTTAATGTCTTGATGGCCATAACGAAACACTGCGTTTTTCATCTGTTCCGTGTTCTTTGTCTCGTCCTATCATTTGAAACGGCTCCTTGGTGGAATTACTTCAATTAAGATTATTTGTGCTTCTGCAGATGCGAGTAATGCCTTTTGCAGATATAAAGAACTTCTGTTGATGAAATGTCATCGAGCAAAGCAAATGCAACCGGTCAAGCGGGGAATAGAGACAATTATTGATCGAAAGTGTAATTGAGAGAGCCTTTCATAGACAGTTGTTAATCCGTAATGAAAAAAGGGCAACAGATTACCGCTACCGAGGAAACTAGTACATTTTTGTGTGATTTTTTCCATATGCAGATTCACACGAAAGGGAAGCCCTGTAATGTTCAGAGAACACCGCTTGAATCAAGAAATACGAATTAAAATTCACTTTGAATTTTCGAAGTTTGTGAGCCTCAGGAAAAACCTCTTTCGACAAGGAGTTTGAAAGCTCAGCTGTTTTATTGAAAAAAGATCTCTGAGCAAGAGAGCTTCGACAGGTCTCCAAAATCACAACAAAGGGTGGGAATTCTGTACTCGTCGAGTCATCATGATAGTATATACATTCCTCGATAGAAAAGATTTTTATATTGCTTCTGATGACACTCGAGTTCCTCAAGTATACCCAAAAAAATCTTTTTTATGTACTCTTCATCTTCAACAAAAGAAATCTAATCTGTTGTTAGGTTGAGTGTATGAAATGATGTGATATCTGTGACATTACCACTATTTTGACTGGCATGTGTATGCTTTATTTATTTATATTTTGAATGTTTTTAACACTTCAGAATACCTTTATTGTCCTGAAGATAACTAAATTAAACGTCGACATGAGCTTCTGCCGAGGTTTGTATAGTATTTCATTCAGAATCGTAAAAGCAATATGAGTGAAGAGAAAATAAATATCTGCAGAGTAAATTTTAATAAATTTCGTATTATAAGTAGGAATTGCAAATAGACGAACTCCATCAAACACCCAACAAATGGCATTCTTGCCATCAATTGTGAATATCAGCTAATCATATCCCAGTTATATTCTACGAGTATTGATTTAAATAAGCAAGGCGAACGTTACTTACTAAAACAAAGCATTTTCGGCGATAAAAATAAACTGGCCCTGGGCGAGAGAGACGGAAGGGTAGATGGTAGGTAGAAGAACTACCTGACGAAATATCATATAAACTGTTAACGTTTCATTTCTGGAAATTGGTGTGAGGTCGTAGTTATTGAAGGACTCAGGAGTTTTCAGTGGAAAAACTGTGTACTTATTATTTATTTATTTTGTCTGTTCGGTAGTGGGATAGTGTGTGATACAACATTCTCGAAAAAATGTGAATGAAGACATAATCAACCAGTATTTGCTGATATTTCGCTCTTTACCCCTTTTATAGTTTTTTCAAAAAAATTCATTCTTTCGAATTTAAAGTAACTAGCGATTTTTTCTCTTCCTAGTTGATTGAAGTGATCAAGACGATCACAACACCTATTGTTGTTATCTTTCATAGAGCCCAGAGCTGGCGCTGTCAATTTACTGAAGGTAAACATGTGAGTAGCTTAGGATTCCGTAACAGAAATTGACTAGTCTTGTCAGTGATATTGTTCCATTCACAAACTCGATCAATCTTCCGAAACTCACCAGAAAAGAAAGCGATGTATATCTCCCACAGATACTCTTCTGAACGATGATACTTTTTTGAAATGAAAAAAATTGTTTCACTCTATCTGTCCTAGCACGAATGACTCGATAACTACTGTTTGAACGTCAATATATTGTATGGATGAACTTTTTCTTTATATTTTTTTTTTTGTAAGAACGAACCACAATCTGAAAAAACAATAATATTTATTGGAATTTTTACAAGTGTAGAAGGGCAGATTGTCAATCTACCCCGAAAAGTCTAGAAACTGGCAGAAACTTCCCAGGGTACAATGAAAATCTGCCTTCTACAATTGTAACGATTTCAATAAATATTCTTGTTTTTTCAGATTGTGGTAGGTTACTAATCCAAAAAACTACGAGGAAAACTCGATAAGTCTTCTCACCCTTTTGATGCGAGCCCATCTTGACAACATATGAAACTTCTCTTTTCAGGCAATCATTTTTCAACAGATTGGCTCAATTGTGGAGCTCTGATGAGAGTGAGGTATCCCACAGCAAATATATAAGTAGCTGAAATTCAACGAAAACGCTAATTCTCTTTTTTTCTCTGCCAAATTCCTCAAAGATATTAGCGAATTATCGTCTCGTTTGAAACCTAAAAATAAAGTGGAGGTTTCAAAGTCTTGAAAATAAATTTCCTTGTATTTTTGGAGCAACCCACCGGCAGTAATCACACAGTTGAATAAAAATGTTAAATCAAGTTGAAAAAAAAACGAAACTCCCTTCTTCCCGAATCAAAAAATGTAAGGTACAATTCTATGAGAGAAGTAAAAAATGTTCAAACACTCTCTGTTGACAGGTATGTCTAAATCAATCATCAAAGGAGTTTGATTCATTCTCAAAAAGGGAAAATGAGTCCAAATTGAGTAAGAAAAAGTGATTTCTATTCAACCCAGAGCTCGTCGTCGCCATAATATAGACAGGAGGTAGCTGTATTGGATTAACGTTTCCTTCCTTTTTGTGAATGAATCGAACGTCTTTGAATGATATACATGTACCTATAAAAAAACTACTCACAATATGAATTGAACTATCTACATATTGTAAATGTCCTACACATTCTACATACACGATTTCGAATATTCCTAATCCGATACATGTGAACTAGTTTCATAAAATGCATTCAACAGAGCAATTCGCAGCAAAAACCTGCTAATTGAATCCATCAAGCATACAAGATCCGATTGCAGCTATAACTGAATGGAATAAAAATAGAGAAACGAGAGATATTGAAGTTCACGATGAGTTTATTCACGTGCCGTCTCAATTTTATTGCTTTTTAGAGCTTATAAAACACACATGCTGCTGTGTCGATACATAAATCCGTTATCTGAAGTTCAATATAAAAGCTTCAATCATGCTAATATTCGCAAATCTACACACAGACTTTCATCCATTTTAGAAGAGAAATATTAATAATAGCAGAAAAAATTTGTTCTAGTAAAAAATGTTTTGAAAAACTGTTCAAATATTCTCGATTTTTCATCTCAAATTCGATATCTAAATATTTCAGGAATGGAATGAAATCTATTAATATTGAATGAAATCATATATACAGATGAACAATTCATCAATTCTAGAACAATTATTATCCTGGATATGTCTCGACGGTAAAACATTACATGGAAGTAGCATTTTCTATTTGAATTCATAGAAAAAAATGTTGCAGGACCACGAATTTCAAGTCGATTCGATATTGAAAGGTGTATAATTTTTGAATTAAAGTGAATCCGTAACCTTCAATACTCATGTGTAAGCAAATGACGCTAAAATGGTGCTTCACGCTAGATTGAAATGAAATCAAGGATTTTACCTCAAGCATTGTAACCAAAGATTCTTCCAAAATTATTATATCAAAAAATCATTCGTTTTCATAAGGATTATGCTTCTTTGTTCATAGTTACACGACAATTGATTTAGGTTCAGGACATACTTCTCATTTTTGATAATATATACGAGAATAATATAAATTCAACAACTATAATGCTCATTATATAGTCAGAATATAAGTTTTACTCCAGAAGAATCTTGATATCAAATGACAACAGTACCAGAGAATTGCGATAATATCAGATAGTATAAGAAATAAAGAAAAGCGAATCAACTGCAGATCTACTAGGGTCCTAAATCTCTAGTCAAAGCAGCATATACGAACATATTATTTGCCCGGTTTGAAGATAGTATATAAAATAGGAGTATGAGTAGCCCATTACGCACGAACGAAAATTGTGAGCACAAGGCGTTAGCCTAGTGCACATGACTAGCCTTATCCTCGAGTTGCGATACCGCAGGACATCAACATTATCAACATATCTTATTATATTTTCATTTTAACCAAAACTATGTTATTTAACAAATGCTGAGGGCAACTGATATTATAAGACCGCAAGTATAGACTTAAAGGAGTTTGAGCTCAAAAACATTCGAATTAATCTGAGAAAAATCTCCAGGTCGAGTGATATTCAAGATGAACCCCCTTTAAGAGCTGATAACTTTTTCGCAACATCAAAGTCGGATGTTTGAATACAATATTCATTTGAATAGAATGATGTTTTTGAAGTTCAAATCAATATGAAAAATATAGAAAACTTATGAATTATTTGTACATTGATTTGGAAAAAAAGCCAAAAAACCCAAATCATCGAAAATTTTTCAAGATTAGACTTGGACTGATGTGCTTTCAAAAATGAATGGAAAGGCTCTTCCTATCCAAAAGGGAACTGTTTATTATGTATGCAACAACAGCAACTACCCTTCTAAGCTTATACAGATTCCAATATCAATACAAGAAAGAAAGGAAGGAATACTGTCAAACTTTTATCATTCGTGAAAGAATTTCGCAAGGTTTATTCAGTTTTGTTTCACGAATATATTTTACGCTCATATCAGTTAAGTAAGAGCAGATCCTAAAAGTTCTTGCAGGATGTCTCATCACAGTTTAGTCATCCAGCGATATTGGATTTCATAAATAATAATTTCGAGATTTCACAAAAAAATCTATCGTGAACTTAATAAACAAATGACGAAAACAAAGAAAATCCCCACGCCCTTAAATTACACACACCAGCGCGAGTTTCACCCTCGACGTCTCATGAATGTAAACGGAGGATTTAGAAAGGCGTCGTGGATTTTGTAGGATCTAAACGTTTTCGGTTTATGGAAGGTAACTTCCTGCGCACGCTATTTCTATCCGGAAATGGAGCTTTCGCTTGAAAGGGCCAAAAGCGGTGCAGGTATTCCAACCGATCGTTCTGCTATCTGCAGCAGAAAGGGATCTAGATAAGAATTCAAATTGGATTTAGGAGGACTGGAGATGCTCGCGAGACAACTGCCTTAGGAAGTTCAATCAATATATATATATATATATATATATATATATATATATATATATATATATATATATATATATATATATATATATATATATATATGTGTGTGTGTGTGATGAGTTGTTTTCTCGGGTTTCATTCCGTGTTCTGTGATTTTGATCCTCTGGAGGATAATTATCACGACGTTTCGGCAAAGTCTCACTTGTCATCTTCTAGGTGATGTCTAGAGTTTCGACCTCCGAACTCGACTAATTAATAATTATAATGAAGCAGAACTTTATTAGTTGAGTTCGGAGGTCGAAACTCTAGACATTTGTCTAATTCCAGTAGCCTACAGAATTAAAATTGGATTTGGGAGCACTCCGAGATTCTTGCGAGAAAATTAGTTGGCCCTCGTCAAGGCTAATCTTGATAATGGGATCTTTAGCTCCCGGAATCTCAGTGCCGGGTCTTTCTGAAAGCATATTTTCTTGTAATTATCGTTTGGGTGTTCGACGAAAGCTTGGGGTCCCTCCCTTAATTTTACTGTTGAGATTCCTCCTTGGTAAATTAGCTGAGATTTGAGTTGTTTCAAGACATACATTAGCGAATAAAAGCCAGATGGATATTAGTGAAGGAGGAAATTATATCTCTGGTTGATGCCAAAAAAGTACGATCAAATTAGGAATTTGTGAATTTTTGAGAAAGGCAGTCTATTGATTGTTCCTTATCATACGATGAAATAGAAGGAAAAATTGAAACATGCTAGAATTCTAGGTTTGCTCCACAACACACCAAATTATTTTTATTCGAAAAGATTGTTGCATGAAATTTTCATGACCATAATCAGTGATTGTAAGTATTTGTTGGACTCCATTTGTTGGTGAATATTTGCCAAGATATCATTTCCTTTATCATCACTTGTGATGATAACGGGATATTATTTTTTTCACTCCCACCTGTAAATATGCTCATTTCTAAACTTTTCACTAAGTGGTTATGTAGGCACACAAGGAAGGATATGAATTCCACCAATCACAGAGAACAAAATACTCGGTTACCAGAGACATCCTTGTAGAAACGTTATAATTCTGATCTGTCTACCTACAAACACGAAATCCGAGTTCATTAAAGCATAAATAAATTTACTTACATCTGAAAATATTTCTAGTTCATTGAGTCATGTTTGAATTGTCACAATTATTATTTTTTTTTGAAATTTAAGTACTTACATCTACTCCCCGAATCAATAAATAATAATAATAGATAAATTATACAGTCCAAGTGGCCAAGCTGGTGAAGTGTTAGCCCTCTGAGACGATCTACTTCATTGTCGTGGGTTCGAGTCACAAATACTTTTTCGGTAATTTTTTTCAATTTACGTTACTAATTTAATTTGTATCGTTCAATAATGAATGCCTGGAAACGAATTCCAACCAGAGTCATTTATTACAAATTAAACAATTGACAAATCACCTGCAGAAATTCTTCCTAGCCCTGAACTCATCTTTTATTTCACCCCAATTAACTTACCCCCTATTTTATCCTAATCAACTTTCCAATATAAGACTGAATGACAGGCTATTACTACACTTAATAATAATAATAATAACCCCCCTATTTTATCCTAATCAACTTTCCAATATAAGACTGAATGACAGGCTATTACTACACTTGCCTATCCTTAGACTGTCAAATGAATCAAATAGCATTTTCTCAAAAACATTATTGATCAGTCCCAAATTGCTCAATTTGTGAGTTCAATTCAGATCGTGCTGGGTAACACTTGATTTCCCGGTGTTCGTTCATAATCGGATGTGCCAAAAATGTTCTTTGAAACGAAATTTGGTAGTTAACCGCTTTTGTCCAATGGTATTTTTTTTGCTACTCCTTACAAGATATATCCTGTACTTTCCAATTTTTTTCTTATTCGTAGATTTGTTATGAATGGTTCACGTATCGTATTAAATGTATGCGGTGTGGAAGTCAAGTCAGAAAATGCACTCAGTCATTCGACCAATCTGCTCGAGAACCACAGTTTTACGATTAAATCTTATTCTGCACCAGACTTGGCGTAACAAGCTTGAGTGCTCTGGGGAATATTAAATTCTTCAGCTTCTCTGATAAGGCAGTATATGCCAGCTCCACTAACAATTTATAGATATTGCAGTTGCTACGATCGCCGCATTATAATTAATACCTGTTTGTGCTTATATAGCCATCAACATACCTATGCAGACGAGGTAGTACATTGTCCATGGGCAAGATCCTATCATTTACTAAGAATTACCAACGAAAAATATGAGGAAGCTAACCAAAATATTTTCTTAATTACGAATTCAACGAAATTTATATAATATTTAATTCCAAACAAGATCAGTAGTCCAAATTATCAAGAATTCCCATATATACAGTGCGTGATATGTTTTGAAGCATTCCATCTTCAAAAAATGAAAAATTAAATGAAAATTTGCAAACCTCAATTAGTAAATATTACTCTTTAAAACAAACAGTATATTGATATCATCTTCAGAAAATTTTTTATTGATGCCATTGGCAATATTTCGTTAAATATGAAATATCTAGAAAAAGCTGACACACTAAAAAGATGAAAATATATTTTTTCTACAAACGTCAGTAAAAGTACAATTTTTTATGACACTGATGTTAAAAGTGAATCATTTTTAGCACTAGTGCTAAAAGTGATTTATTTGTAGAGAATCTATAAAAACATAATTAAAAATGAAGTGTTCATTCAATTAAACGTACAATTAGTCATCGGAGATGAATAAGCCTCTGAAGAAGCTGGCCACTCGCGCTAGCGAAACGTCAGGAAGAAATTCCGAAGAACGACGGCCTTCAAGCCCGAAGAGAAGTAGTTATACTAAGGTATGTGTCACTTTGGACTTTCAATGGAGTTTGTAGGAAAAATAGTGTGATATACCTGCCAAAAAGTGATTTTATTTTGTTTGAAGGGACTTTCCTTCTCACAAAATAATATATCACTTTTAGCACTTATATCATAAATAACTATTCTCCCTATAATCTCAGTCATACGGACTATTGAAAAAAAAGTTTTCACTATGTAATTTAAGTATTCGTATGTCGCATGTCAAGGTATATATAGTACATACAGGATCGGAAAAAATCATAAAAATTGTGTTGTAGAAGGCATTCTAAACAATTAACAAATCATTGTTGGAAATGTCATTCGAATGATTTGATAACTTATTCATAAAGGGAATATTGATCTGATGAATTCGATTCAATTTGCTTTTTATTTTTATCTGCATTATTGTATTTTCTTTCTCTTATATAAACATAATGTATGTTTCTTGGAAAATTATTAAATGAATGAAATATTGACAGTAATAATCGAGATTATTATTTTGGAGTCTTCTTGTTTTTATTATAATAATAATAATGATAATGGCTTCTATTTTATATCTATTTTATATCTATTATCTATATAATAAATTACAACCCATCAGAAAGCAAACCAGACATTTATGAAGTCTGAACTGTTTCTTGTTCTTTCATCCAACTCGCTATCTATTTGGTGAACATAATTCAAAACTGTATGACTTTTCAATATGAAAAGATTCATGACGGAAATTTGAACATTCGGAAATTGTACTAGATCGTTGTTTGAAATTCAATCATACTATTTGAGGCAACAAACTGTAGGAAAATAGACAGCCACGCGGTAGAAGATGATTTTGAAATGAGATAGGTCTGATGTAAAATATGTTTGACCGACTCGTATTCATTGAAAATAATCGAACTCATTATAATTCGATTTCATTATAATTCCACTCAAGTCGAATAAAACCGGGAGATAGTAACAAAATCAGCTGTAATAAAAAACAACGGATATCAGATTACGTAAACAGAAATACGGTGTAAAAGCCTCTCAAAGAACAATAAAGGGATTCAAATAAGTGACAGAACTCTGACGGAAGAAAAATAGTGGAATTGAAACTGGGAAAAGAATTAACTGGAGAATATGTAAAAAAAATGAGAAACGCAAAGGAAAGCTGATTAAGATTGATAAGTGAGTGGAAGGAGAAAATATATAAAAAGAGATTCTAAAAATGAAAAAATACATAAAAATCTCACCGAGCGAAGACGAAAACAGAAGAGAAAATAGAAATAATCAATTGAGGTAAAACAGGTGGTCTATATATCGATTACTACCTTTCTCTTCCCTGTTTGAGTTGATCCTAAATACCTAGTTGAAAATATGAAATATAACGTTCTTCCCAAAGTCGAAACTTCATTTGAACTATCTCTACGGCTAATGATCTCGAGTATTTTTTTGGAGAGAAACAAGTCAAGCCACATAGACAGGGGATAAGTTGGGCCCTTTTTTTGAACGAATCAAACTTCGTGATGATATACATGTACGTATACGTCCTCATCAACAGAGAATGGTTTTGATTGTTTTTCTCTCATAGAACTCTCGTATTTCCTTTTTATGCTTGATGCAGAGAAGAAAAGCCAGAAAAAACCCTCAAATATAAATTCAGTAACAAAGTTTCAGCATTGTCGAGTGGGCCGTGTACTCCCAAAAACCATTCCGCCAATTAACGGCTAATATCATCGGGAAAATGGGGGGTTTTCGCGAGGCCACGGTAAGTGTCGGGACATTTTTCCGCTCCCTGGCGTCCGAAAGCTTTCCCATGTACGCGATACATCTATATAACAATAAAGTGGACACGCCTGGCATATATCACGGAATTTATAACGTCCTCTGCCGGATGAATACAGAAGTCTGGTTTGATGGCCGGTATCGAAAGTAATGTCTGCGAGTATGACAAGAATAATTGAATCGCAAGTGGTGCTTTGACGGCAATAAAACGGGGGTTGATGAATTGTCGAGTGATGACAATGAAAAAAAATACAGAAGCGAGACATCGAGATATGAAAGATATATGTTTTTATTGATGTTTTACTGAACAGAGTGAGAAGTAGCAACAATTTCAACATCCATTATTTTCCTTTCATTCAGTTTATTCCAATATTTGACATAGTAATAACAATATGATCGAAGCAAAGAGTGTTTGAAACATTTCACATGAATCACATTAGTAAATGAAACATTGGAAAGCACAAGAAACATTGTTCATTTATACTTTCCTCTAAAGTAGATTGTATGGAGTACTCACCACAACGCGAAATGTTTTTCTATTTTTGAAGTCTATCTGACATTTATTTGTGTTGTTTACTGACGTCTAGCGATACGGTTTCAAATGTGTTGTTATGGTGACTGGATACAATGCAATTACCGCTGTAAGATTTCGATAATTGCATTGCTCTTATGGGACATTCTATACCGTGTGTCACAGACTCATGGTACACCCCCGTTTTCTCCTTTGTTTTTCTAGCTATATTTTTGAGATTCGGAACATCGAATAAGCTCACTGAACAGCATTTCTCGACATATCTGAAAGAAAAAACCAGCTTCCAATTTTTCCGGAAATGACATCAACTTTCGATTCTTGAATGGGACACCCTGTATATTGTTACATGATCGGCTAGGGATGATCATGAGGAATCCAACGATACCAGGTTTGATGATGTTATCTCCAATGACTGCGGAGATATCGCCATTTATATTATCCATAAGCTCAACGAGTAGGAGAGAGAAACTTTACTGGCGGGTCAATCCAATTCTCTCTCCCACTCATTGAGCTTATGGATAATATAAATGGCGATATCTCCGCAGTCATTGGAGATAACATCATCAAACCTGGTATCGTTGGATTCCTCATGATCATCCCTAGCCGATCATGTAACAATATACAGGGTGTCCCATTCAAGAATCGAAAGTTGATGTCATTTCCGGAAAAATTGGAAGTTGTTTTTTTCTTTCAGATATGTCGAGAAATGCTGTTCAGTGAGCTTATTCGATGTTCCGAATCTCAAAAATATAGCTAGAAAAACAAAGGAGAAAACGAGGGTGTACCATGAGTCTGTGACACACGGTATATGAGGGAAATATTCGAACTGACTCCTTACGAAGATGTCGAAAGTTTTTCAGCGAAAATAACGTATTTCTCCTAACAGGTAGCCATAGAAACATTCCTTATGATTTTATATACTATATATATATATATATATATATATATATATATATATATATATATATATATATATATATATATATATATATATAGTCGAGTTCGGAGGTCGAAACTCAATCATCTCCTTGAAGATGGCAAATGAGACTTTGCCGAAACGTTGTGACAATTATCCTTCAGGGTTCGGCCCTGATCGAAATACTGTAAACTTATTTCACATCAGCTCCGATTATTCTATCAAATTAAACTAAACAGTGTGTTAAATTTACGTGACAAAATCTCACCAGTTATCCAGATTACCTGATGAAACACCATTCAAAAGGTAAGATAACTTACCAAATAATTTCAATACAGACCAAATATAAATACAAATACCGAAAGACTAGGAGGTTAACATTCCTACGCTTATCAGTGCGCTGCCAGCCACTGTGCAGGGCTGCACTCAGCAGTTCCTAAAACCAAATCAAGATGTCCCATTTTGAAGAAGACCCTTTCGGGCTCACAAACAACCAAACAACAACAACAAACCAACCTCCTACTACCTATTCTTCAATCGTCAGCAGCCAACACTCTTCAAATTTTCCAAGTAGGCTACAAGCAATCCTAATAGACTCACTAGATGGAATAAAATTAGAAGATTATTTAATTCCAATCGGTGCCAAAATCGGACCAAAAAATATCTTATTCGCATCTCGTATTTCCAACAATCGGATTTGTGTTTATCTTGCGAGTAAAGAGCTCGTTGATGAATTCATGAATGACAACAACGGTCTTATTGAAGTCAAGGACGAAGTTCTGCAGACACGAAGACTCATTACGCCTAATGAAAGACTAATTTTATCCAACGTATGCCCATCAATACCACACTCAGTGCTAGAAAATGAACTCCGGAAATTAAATTTAACAACTAGGTCAACCATATCATTCCTAAGAATCAACCCTACCAACCCGGAATACAAACATATCCTGAGTTTCCATCGTCAAATATACATTGAACCCCCAAAAAATCCTATACCAGAATCAATCCTTATATCATTCGAAAATACATCTTATCGCATTTTTTTATCACGAGATAGCCTAACATGCCACATACGCAAGAAACAAGGGCACATCGCTGCAAAATGTAACTTGAATCCAGCCACATCTACCCCGCCAATGCAACCTACTTCCGATTCCAGTCTACATATGGAAAACACAAACTCTCAAGAACAAAACTCTGAAAGCCACTCCGTCCCGCCCATAAATATCCCTGAAACTACTGAACCAAACCAGCTTCACATCATCCCTCCACATAATCCTCCGAATACATCCAAACGCACCATTTCCGATGTGATAACCCCCCCACCGATGACGTTAGATATTGGTGAACAATTCCCAAAACCAAACCAAATGCCACCAAAAAAGATCAGACAAAATCACCCAACTGAACCCAAATTCAACCAACTTATGGCCCCTACAAGAGAACTCTTCAAAGATGGAAAGTTCCCCATTACATGTGAGGAAATTTCTGATTTTTTCGAAAACGCCACCGGTACGAATGATCTGCTGAGCTTGGCCAAAAGCTACACCTCTGACATCCCCGCATTATTGGAAGTAATGAAACAAATGTACCCATACTTTACAGATAAAAAAATGAAAACAAAATGCACTAAAATGCAACGCAAAATCAGAAAACAAATAGAGGTTGAATCTATAGAGCTCGACTATGAAGCCGAATCAGATATATCCCAAGATTCCTCCCAAGAAACCTTCTAGCTTCGTCTTCACTTCTTTAATACAATGGAATATTAACGGGTTCCACACCCGTTATGAAATGCTCCAGATTCTATTATCGGAAACATCCCCCGAAGTTATCTGTCTGCAAGAAACTCATTTTAAAGACGACTATTCACATAATCTTAAACATTTTACAAGCTACTGTAAAAACAGAACAAACCCCAACAAAGCTAGTGGTGGAGTAGCCATATACGTAAATGACAAATACATATCCCAACAACTTCAAATCAACACAAATCTAGAAGCTGTGGCAGTAACCATACAGGCAGAGAAGAAAATAAATATATGTAACATTTATATACCTCCTGGAATTGACCTAAACAAAAATGAACTCATGAACTTGATACAACAGATTCCAAGCCCCAGAATAATACTCGGCGATTTCAACAGCCACAGTCCTATATGGGGATCCAAAAATCAAAACAGAAAAGGAAAAATAATAGAACACATTACTTCAAAACTCGATATAAATATTATGAACGACGGACGAAGTACTAGATTCGACACACATACTGGTAATACATCAGCAATAGATCTAACAATTTGTGACCCATGCCTATCTCCTTTTTTATCATGGAATGTTCTACCGAATCTATACAACAGTGACCACTATCCAATCGAAATTACCTTCAATAACAAAAGCGATAACTCTGATCCCAATGCCTCCAGAAGATGGAACTTTCAAAGAGCCGACTGGACAAGCTATACGCAACAAATCGAACTGGACTTTGAAGAAATTTCTGATCCTAATACGATCAATGACATAGATGAGATACTCGACATCTTCACAGCTACAATCTTGAAATCGGCGGATAAATTTGTTGATAAAGTCAAATCACCCGCTAAACATAAACCAGTTCCTTGGTGGAACGAACATTGCGCTAAAGCCATCAAAGAGAGCAAACATGCATACAATATCTACAAGAGACATAAGACAGAAGAAAACTTACTAGAATTCAAGAAGAAAAGAGCTCGAGAAAGATACACAATAAAACAAAGTAGAAAAACATCGTGGAGAAATTTTGTTTCAAGCATTAACAGCACAACCCCCATGAGCCAAGTCTGGCGTAAAGTTAAAAAACTGTCGAAAGCCCACGACAACAGTCACATCAAATTACTAATAGCCGACGATAGAACTCTAACAGAGAATCAGGAGATTACCGAAAAATTTGCCGATCACTATAAAAAGAATTCTAGCACCTCATCGTACACAAATACTTTCCAGGAGTTCAAGGCAGACAGTGAAAGAACACAGATAAATTATAACGATGAATCCGATAGTAGCATTAACTTACCAATTACACTAAACGAACTCAATAACTCCCTCTTTACAAGCAAAAACACCAGCCCAGGACCTGACAACATACCACTTATATTCTTACGCAAACTTTCAACTAGAGCTAAGGCATATCTACTGAAAATGTACAACAAAATACTGACTGAAAATGTCTTCCCCAGAGCGTGGCAAGAAGCTATAATTGTTCCTATTCTCAAACCCAAAAAAATCAAGTCAGACCTAGATTCCTACAAGCCGATCTCTCTCACATGCGTATTATGCAAAGTCCTAGAAAAAATTATTAACAACAGACTAATTTGGTACCTGGAGCAACACCATCTTCTGATCCCGGAACAAAGTGGTTTCCGTAAGAACAGATCCACAGCAGATAATCTGATAAGCCTTGAATCAGAAATACATGAAAGTCTTGCGAATCAACAGCAATGCTTAGCAATATTTTTCGATCTGGAAAAGGCATATGATACTATTTGGAGGTATGAGGTCATCAAAACATTACAGACATGGGGCATCAAGGGAAACATACTGAAGTTCGTATCAAATTTCTTAAAGGAGCGCAATTTTCAAGTAAGAACAAATAATACTACTTCTACCAAACGTATCCAAATGAATGGCATACCTCAAGGATCCACCATTAGCGTAACACTCTTTCTCATAGCCGTTAATAATATTCTACAACATATCAAACATCCTGTAAAAGGCAGACTTTATGCAGATGACTTAGTTATCTACACCAAAGGGAAAAACACTGAAACTCTTCAGGAAAATTTACAGAACGCCCTAGAACATCTTGAGAATTGGTCAGAGAAAACTGGATTGCGATTTTCACTCAACAAAACAAAATGCATGCTCTTCACAAAAAAACACCACCCCACCGAACCACTACTACGACTTCATAACCAGCCTCTTCAATACTGTGAAACTATAAGATTTCTCGGGATGACCTTCGATAAGAAATCAACGTGGAAACATCACATCCAAAACCTAAAAGCACAATGCCAGAATGGACTCAACCTGATGAGAACTCTCGCCAATATAGACTGGGGTGCAGATTACTCATGCCAAATGCATATATATAGATCCCTCATCAGATCTAAACTGGACTATGGATCTATTATATATAATTCTGCAAAAAAGTCAGTTTTGAAGTTATTAGACAGTATACAAAACACAGCCATCTGCCTAGCAACCGGAGCCTTTTTTACCAGCCCAAGTTCAAGCCTACTGTGCCTATCTGGAGAACCATCACTACATACCAGAAGAATATATTTAAGCCTATCTTACGCTACAGCGATGTCTGCAAATAAAAACAATCCTACCTACAACCACTGCTTCTCTGATCGCTTCACATCCACTTACAAGAGAATGAGAAACCTTGATCCACCCTTCTATGAAAGGATAAACAGATATCAGTCTGATTATAATATCACCATACCAGAAAGCTATCCTGATCACATCCTGTCGTCTCCACCATGGACAATAAATATACCGAAAACAAATATATCATTGCAGCATTTCAACAAATACGAAACTAATCCTTCAATAATAAAGCAACATCTAAATCAGATCCTTGACACAATGCCAGCATATACACATATATATACTGATGGATCCAAAACTCCTGGAGGAACAGCTGCAGCATTCTCGACAAACCAGTACAAGGCCACTTATAAACTTCCTCCGACATTCAGTGTTTTCAGCGCAGAGCTCTACGCTTTATGGAAAGCCTTGGAATATGCGAAAAATGAAAAATTACCGAACATCCTTATCCTCACTGATTCTCTCAGCTCCGTACTGAGCCTCTCCCAAATCTACCCTCGTAATACAATCCTACAAATGATAAAATCAGAACTTCAACACCTACAAACGAACGAACAGAATATCACTTTCCTATGGATCCCATCCCATATCGGCATCAAGGGAAATGAAAAAACCGATCTACTCGCAAAAACTACAGCAAATAGCGAAGTACCCCCATGCACGAACAAAATTGTCCAATCCGATTTCACAACAGCAGTGAGAAGAATTCTGATTAATAGCTGGCAACAACAATGGAACACCAGCAGATCAAAGTTAAGTGAAATAAAGATGTCAGTAAATCGATGGAAAGACACCCCAATGCCCAGGAGACACCAGGTCCTCCTCACAAGACTCCGTATAGGGCACACTCGACTTACCCACGGCCATATCATAGGCGAAACAGAAGAACCACACTGTGATATCTGTCAAACGAATATCACTGTGAAACACATTATCCAAGACTGCCCATTATACTACCAAGCAAGAAAGGACAATAACATCCCAGAGAGTATCGCCCAAACCTTAGGAGAACACAGCACTGTCGAAAATGTGATAAACTTTTTTAAACATACCAAACTTATAGGAAAAAATTTAGTGTCATTATCCAGTACCATGCAATGTCAACTGAATGTCTTTAATAACTGTAAAGGTTGATGAGACAATAAATAAAATTAATTAAAAAAAAAAAAAAAAATTATCCTTCAGAGGATCAAAACTACAGAACACGGAATGAAACCCGAAAACACAATTCATTATATATATATATATATATATATATATATATATATATATATGCTGGCTGGAACTTCCGGTTGATCCGCGTCTGGAAAGATTTACTTGTCTACGTTTCGACTCCCATTTCGGAGCCATTTTCAAGACTTAGTGACCTTGCGTCTAGGTCTGAGTTGTCTCACTAGCTGGCTATCATCACTGGAGTGATCCTCCAGTGATGATAGTGGTCTCGGTAGTGTAGTGGTTAGCATATCTGCCTGTCAAGCGGAAGGCCGGGGTTCGAATCCTCGCCGGGCCACCGTGCTGGGTAATCGCACGTTAAAAGGTAAGGCCTCGTTGATCCATTGCTCGCACAAGTTTCGACTTCTGAGGGTTGACGTTCGTCAGCTGGTTAACGAAAACGAACAATTTTAGAACAACAATATATATATATATATATATATATATATATATATTTATGGAAAGAAAGAAAAATCATGAAGGCATACTGTTGCGACTGACAAAGAGTGATTTACAACTTGCATGAATGTCAATGGTAATGCCTCGGACTTCCAAAGTCTATATTATCAACTCTATTGAAATCTGTTGGTAAAAACGAAAGGACAAAAATACAAATCAAGTAAGGAAATCAAATCAATGATGATGATGATCAATGAAATATTAGTCGAAAAAATTTGAATATAGAAATAAATGAAATAATATTGTGATGAGAAAATTGAGTTATGTAATGTGAAATATTAGTCAAGAAATTTAAATGAAGTCTGGTTTGATGGCCGGTATCGAAAGTAATGTCTGCGAGTATGACAAGAATAATTGAATCGCAAGTGGTGCTTTGACGGCAATAAAACAGGGGTTGATGAATTGTCGAGTGATGACAATGAAAAAAAATACAGAAGCGAGACATCAAGATATGAAAGATATATGTTTTTATTGATGTTTTCCTGAATAGAGTGAGAAGTAACAACAATTTCAACATCCATTATTTTCCTTTCATTCAGTTTATTCCAATATTTGACATAGTAATAACAATATGATCGAAGCAAAGAGTGTTTGAAACATTTCACATGAATCACATGAGTAAATGAAACATTGGAAAGCACAAGAAACATTTCATAAGCAAAGCAATGCCTCTAACATATTTCAAAATATAATATGTTCAAATAACACATGCCAGAAATATTTCAATAGGTAATATTTGTCAAGTAATACTCAATACAATATTTGAAGGAAATTGAGTTTTACTTAAGACATAAAAATCTAAATCTATTTTGAATCGGAGATATTGGCAGAAAATATAGGCAATATGATAACCCATAACAGAATCAATTAAGATACTCAGTTTGCCCAATGACATGCTTTTGAAGTTTAGATATAGGTTCAGAAGGGAAAAGTAGCTTGTTAAAAGTAAGTGCAGTTACGACATTTGAATATAAATTCGCACAAACCTTGAGAATGATTTATGGCTTCAATAGTATTTAACATGTCCATTAAATGAAAAAGGTGTCGATTGTAAATCATCAACAAGATGGAATAATTATGTATATAGCTCAATTATTGATTTTCGCAACAAACTAAGTAACCAACTAATGGTAATAGTAGTCTGGAACTGGAATATACAAGTAATTCGTTTGTTGGGCCTATAATGCAATTCTATCAGTTTCCTATACTTCAACAGTTGATATAATATATCTTTTTGAATGTCCACAAGTGCGAACTTTTCACCCTGGAAATCTTCAGAAGGTAGATAATGAACCATTTTGATTTGCAAGCAGTATATTTTGAATAAATCTACAATAAAATATAGCTAGCACAAGTTTCAACTTCTAGGGGTTCTTCGTTCATAGGGAATGGCCATCGATCAACTGATCGATAATATCAAACAAACACAGTTCCAAGGGATAGATAGCTTTTTGAATGAATCATTTTGATTTGCAACATAAACAGAACGTTTATGCTTTGGAATTGAAAGGAGTTTTCTCAGACATTTAACTTCCAACAATTGTTGAAGAAAATCCTGCCTACCCAAAAACTGAATATGTTCATATTACACAAGTTTTTCGGTCTAAAAATGGCTGCCGCCGATGCAACCGAAAGCTCCGGAACTCAAAATTCCAGGACACGGCCTTTGGCTCTTCCGAATTGTTTTCAATCGCTTCACCCTTGGCAATATCTACACGGATGACTCGACAAGTACAGAATTCACACCCCTTTGTTTTGAATTTGGAGACCTGTCGAACCTCAATTGCTCAGGGATCTATTTTCAATAGAACAGGTGAGCTTTGGTACTCCTTGCCGGAAGAGGTTTTTCCTGAGGCTTACAAACTTTAAAAATTCAAAATAAATGTTGATTCGTATCTCATGTCTCTTGATACACGCGGTGTTCTTTGAACATCAAAGGGCTGGTGAATCTATGTATGAACAAAAAGTCTCTCCAATGTCAAACGGCAGCGGTTCACATCTCATATTTTCACACGCAATTCTTCAAACACTCCTGGCAAAGTGCCAGCCGCACCTCCTGAATGTGGAGTCGATATTAAAGCAGGAGGACGATTCTCTCCGGAATCTCCCCAAAGGACAATTCTTCTTTCCTTTCGCCAATCCTTTCTCTCATAAAATAGTCGGGTATGCTGCTACAAGCGCTTTACATTTCATTAAATCTCACGAAAGCACATTCGCTCGCTGCTGTAATTCAGAATTTCAGTGGAAAACGCAGGAATATTAGACTTCAATCTGAGAAAAATATAAAGCCGGCTTATTTCCTCGAGGATATGAGTTTTGCGTGATATTATTTTGCGATTTATGTCAGAAGTTTGAATTTAATGAGGCTTTTTTTCGAGACTTCTTTCACGAAGGAAGCGTTTGTTATTTCGTTGATGAGATGATCCCCAGTATCCAGGGTGAAGAGTGCAACAAAACAGCTTGTTGGAATCAGGGAAGTGTTTTCTGGAAAAACTGAAAGAAGTCATAATCACGGTATTTGAATATTCCCTTTGGTGTGCCAAGGAAAACAGCATCAGAAAAAACTCTTTATATCGACATAAATCAAAATTGGGGGTAAAAACTATTCGGTTATACTTGCACGAGTGCATAAAAATTACCGATGATTTTGCAAAAGAGCGTGATCTAAAAATCGCAAGAGTTTATTTTCTTTTACACAATATGAAAATAACCGAATGAAATTTGTATAAGATATCACTCTTGAATGCAAAATTATCCGGTCATTTTTATGCACGAATGTAATTCATTGGAATATTTGACGAATAAAGAAATTCTCGAGGAAATGTTATATTTTGTTCATTTATACTTTCCTCTAAAATATATTGTAGGGAGCACTCACCACAACGCGAAATGTTTTTCTATTTTTGAAGTCTGACATTTGTATTGTTTACTGACGTCTAGCGATACGGTTTCAAATGTGTTGTTATGGTGACTTGATACAATGCAATTACCGCTGTAAGATTTCGATAATTGCATTGCTCTTATGGGACATTCTATATATGAGGGAAATATTCGAACTGACTCCTTACGAAGATGTCGAAAGTTTTTCAGCGAAAATAACGTGTTTCTCCCAACAGGTAGCCATAGAAACATTCCTTATGATTTATATATATATATATATATATATATATATATATTATAAAATTTATAGGGGTTTCGAGTGGATAGATGACACAGAGGTTTTTTTATTGGGCTTTGCACTCAAATGAAATGATGACTCCGTTTATTTGTGATGTTTCTCCAAGTGTTGTCCATCCTTGCACTTGGCTACACCGTGCTGAAGAAGGGCAATGACCCAGAAACATGTGTCTACGGTTGCTATTTTCATTTGATTGCAAAGCCCAATAAAAACAACCTCCTAAATAGTCAGCAAAGACTACCTATCAATATATATATATATATATATATATATATATATATATATATATATATTTATAGAAAGAAAGAAAAATCATGAAGGCATACTGTTGCGACTGACAAAGAGTGATTTACAACTTGCATGAATGTGAATGGTAATGCCTCGGACTTCCAAAGTCTATATTATTAACTCTATTGAAATCTGTTGGTAAAAACGAAAGGGCAAAAATAGAAATCAAGTAAGGAAATCGAATCAATGATGATGATGATCAATGGAATATTAGTCGAAAAAATTTGAATATAGAAATAAATGAAATAATATTATGACAAGAAGATTGAGTTATCGATTGTGAAATATTAGTCAAAAAATTTAAATAAAGTAATGAATGAACTAGTATGAATAATGTTGAAACCAAGTTTCAAGTTGAGTGTACGTCTTTGGGTGATGACTAAATTTGTTTTGACTGATATTTCATATTCGATATCTTGATTTTGTTTTTGTCACAAATTTTTTTTTTCATCAATCAAAACTTAATTTCATTATTGACAGAAAAATCATTTTCAACTTTTCGTTTGGATTTGATTTTCTTACTTGGTTTGTATTTCTATCCTTTCGTTCCAAGCAACAGGTATTAGTTAATAATATAGACAATGGAAGTCCGAACCACTACTGTTCAGCAAGGAACATTTTCAACCGCAATCATTGCCTGAATATGTTGCGAAAAATATCATGAAAAGCAACTTTTCACATTATGCCCATCTCAACTCGAAATATTTTCATCGTAAAATAGACGTCCACACACCAATCCATTTTAGAATTCAGAGAGAGTATATACTTTATCATCTGAAGAACAAAAATTCTTATCGACAAACCGTATCCTATCTTAATCAAGTAAAGTGAAAATATGAAAGTCAAAGACACATTCATCACATACATAAAAATAATGAAAAATAATGAGCACACCGAATATCATGATCTTCAAATACCATTAGACAGGTGTGACTACAAAATTGACTGAATGCCCTATTAAAATACCATGTAAGATCGGGACCCGATGCAACATATTCGAACGAATCATAAGTTAAAAAACATCATTATAAAATTCTTCTAGGCAGTAGTAGGAAGGGTCTATCATCCAAGATCCCTTTGTCTTCTCGTCTGAAGTTTGTATGGGATTTAGTATTTTTTTGGAGCCCCTGTAAAATAACTAGTCCTTATACACACTCCAATTCCAAAAGGAATCGATTTTTCATATAAGGAATTGAACGCGATTGACCGGTTGATAATATCTTCGGTCCTAAAAAAAGCACAAGTGTTCGGTCTGAAGTTTCTATTTTTATACATAAACGGTTTCTTAGTTGAAGGAATGACTTATAGAGGATTGATTTTCATATTCGTGGTTTCGTTATGGAAACTCAACACACAACTAAATTTAATAATGCACATAAGTTGAATTATATGCGCCGTACGGAAGCAAATGCCAAGAAATCATAGAGAGAGAGAGAACTTTCTTTTACATCAGTGGTTTTCCCTTGGGACCGACACGACGTTGTGAATAATACAGTCAAGATAATTGATGTATGAGAATTGTAAAGTACAGCAGAACATTTTAATATCACAAACACACTGAAATAGCACTAATTCAATATTTTTTTTAAGTCTGCTAATGTATACGGAAGAAACAATTTTTTTGTAGTCGTTCTTGAATAATGAATGAATTATCAGCAACAAATGAAGTGGATTGCATAAGAGGAATTTGGGTGCAAAAATCTGATTTCTTTTTCGAAACTTAAAAGCATTGCTATTATTGATTCAAATATTATTGTTTCAACTCGAATAAATTATTATGCCTAACTCAAGGAAAAAGGGATTAAGTTTGCTTGTATACATAAGTTTCTTCAGTTGTTCGAAGATCATGTTGTTGAAACACTGTTTAACGACGTAGATATGTCATCAAAAATGTAATTTCAAGAAAAAAATATATTCTACAAATTCAGATGAAGTGACCAAACAGCTAGCTGGAAAGAGGAATATAACGTAGAAAACAAGTTTATGCTGTCGAGCCATGACACTTATATCATTTCATAATATTAGAAAAGTAGCAGACCACAGTTATAAACTCCAAACCTTATTTGTTAAGAAAATCGAAACCGCCTTTGTTGTCTCAATATGGTCGCTCATAGAAGAGAAATAATTAAAACCATGTGTGTCGGCGATAATTTATTGTATTTCCAGGTTTGTTTCAGTCCATAACCCCTTCTGACTGAACATGTTATGTCTTCTTTCTGGTCTTTCTGTGCTGCGATAATTATGGTAACAAATTTGAGATTTGTGAACGCCCTACAATGTTGTTGCAACGAATTCTTTAGATATTTTCGGATTAGGTGTCCGTCGAATTTTACAGTAGCGTAGAAAAAGATATTACGGAAGGATCTGCGGGAAGGACAATTATTGCGAGAAACATTTTTATTGGTTAACAAATGGAAACGAAAAAACATTCTGAAATAGATAGAACTTTCGATTGCTATTGATGAAACATGAATGAAAGTGAATGAAAACAATAGCAAAAATGCATGATATTGACACACTTCACTACAATTTTGCTTTATGATTTGAAGATAACATAGGATCTATATAACTAACTAATGACATATTTTCGTTTCATGAAGGTGGGGTACATTATACGAAATTTATAATAACGGTTTCATTATTGCGAAATTGTTCTCCAAAAAATGGTTCATATTAGTATATTATGCGACGATCATGTATTAATAACCATTACATGAGAGTTGTATACGATTTTTTATCTACACCCGATAAATAGTGAAGAACTACAAATATTATATTCATATTTGTATTACACACAACAATACTAATTAAACGCATTTCTTTGAAAATTTTTACAAAAATTGTAATCAATGGTATTACTTCGAGGAATAAAACGATGAGAAATGAAGAGATTAAAAATAAAAAAAAAGATTAGTCGAGGCCGGAATCGAACCCATGTCCCTTCCAACTAGTCCAACTAGCTAATCGACTACGTAGAGCTCCGATAGTTTCATAGAAAAAATAAAGAAATGGATAATGCATTTGTCAAATGAAAAATTCAATCATTCTAACTTTATTTCTGCCGGTGAAGGTGTCGAAGGTGATTCTCCCATATCGCTGGTATAAGACATTTTGTTATGATTATCGAAGTTTGTCTATATTCTCAAAAATACCTATACCGATTTTGACTTGACAAACGTCAAATGCACAGCATGCACATCATGCTTGATAGAAAAATAATGGGTTTCTATTGGTTGAAAATCTGTATCGTAATGAAAAATCTGTATAATAATGGATTTTATTATATAACGGGTTGTGGGCATATAAGTGTATTATTAGAGTACGGGTGTAGATGAACAATTAATCTGAATTGTAGTTTGTTAACCTCAACGAATTGAATAAAGTAGTTCACATTATATTGTCTCTAGATCGAGTAGAAAATGTCACAAACACTGAACGAAAGAATACCAAGAGATTTTTTGCTTGAAGTGATTGCAAAGCGAAACAAGTATCGTAGTTTTGTCAACCATATTATAATGAAAATTCCACAAAAAAATTTATAAGTATTTTATTAACATCGTTCACTGCACCACAAATTATATATGTTTTATAACCGAACATGTATTAACTATCTATTCCTTTGCTTCAATGTGGTTGACAATGCTATTATCATCAGCCGAAGACGATTGAGGATACCAGCAATCGAAACGTCGTGAGTACACTCAAACTGAAACTTGAAATCAACTTTTGTTCATATTATTTCATTTATTCCTTCATTTACATTATTTTTAACCATATTTCATATTCGATATCTCAATTATTTTTTGATAATATTTCATATTTGATTTCAATTTTCTTGTAACATTATTTTCTTTGATCATTCAAAAACTTTCATTTGATTTCGACTGATAAATCCATTTCAACCTTTTTGTTTGGATTTGATAACGTTGAGTTAATAATATACAATGGAAGTCTGCACCAATACGACTTACCTATGAATGATAAACGTGTATTTCTGAGGATGTTTTCTTCATATAACTGGTTCTTTCCTATTTATGTCACATGTTATGTGGAAAATAATAGGTGATGCAGATTAATGAGCTAAAAAAACTTTATCATGTTTATCAGAGAAATTCCTTACTGAGGCATTCGTTGGTTGAAATTTCAGACTAAGAAATTCCTACTTGCAGTAACCGAATTATACTTGAATATATTTTCTTTGGACTCAACTATTGTGTTAATTTTTTTCAGAAGTTGCTACTGATTTTTTACTAATGTAATTTACACGGCGGCAGTGAATTATCTGAAACATATCGATACAACGATTGAAGTCCCACATTTCTATTTAATCAATTTCATTTACGAGATCGAAAGAATACCCACCAGGAAAGTATCAGTAAAATAATGTATTACTGTGAAGCATTTAGTGTTTTTAAGAGTTTATCGTGTAAGTACAAGTTTTAATGAATAATTGCCGTTTTGAATGAATACATTTTTCGATAAAGTTTGCATTTGTGTTATCATCAACTGATAGTTTGTGATAATCAAAAAACATATATGAGATATTACTTTATGACACTTTGTAGCAGCATTTCCTGATAAAAAAAACAATCGTAGTTGAAAGGCAAGGAACTCCGCGTGGTCATACTCTAATGCCAGCAAATCATAATTTATGTTATAAAAATCAGAACCACCCAGAGAATGAAAGAAGGGTCTTTGTATGCGCTCCAGAGCGTGTAATGGATACGCCTCGAGTGGGGAACAAAAGGGCCTTGTTTGTAACTTTGAATTTAGAAGAAGTGAAGCTGGCGCCCTGGAGCGGAGGGAAGACCGTCCAACCCTCGTTGGGGAGAAAGGGAGAAGATGTAACCTATTTTAAAATTCGAGTTGAGTTTTCACCATAAATTTGATGAGTATGGATCCATGGCAATTTTAGGTGATTGAATATGTTCCAGCATGACGATAATAACGATGATTGGGTTTTAACCATAATTTGAAAACGTTTTCGATGAAAAACTCAATATTTTTCTTGGAGAGATTTTTTCTTCTGAGAGTTGCCAGAATGTTCAAAAGTGTGTTACTGTTGTGAAACATCATTACAAATTATTTTATTCGAACAGTTCGAAGCAGTAAATGATGACAAAAAAGTAATGAATGGACAATAATTATTGAATATTCAACTGAAATAATAACAAAAAATAATTATTATCATTTGTTGCAAGCACACCTTGATGTGTCCAAACATTTTTTTTGCATCTGGGATATTTTTGTGCTTCTTTGATTTTAACGTTTCCAACATTTTTCCCAACATCTAAATAAGAAGATTACTTAGGCAACATTGAATAGGATTAGCGATTGGCAAAAAAATTAATTTATACTTATTTTTCCACCAAACACTTAACACGGAGTGATTTTTTTTAAGCAGATTCACAGGAAAGGGAAGCCCTGTAATGTTCAAAGAACACCGCGTGAACCAAGGGACAGGAAATACGAATTTACATTCACTTTAGGTTTTAGAAGTTTGTAAGCCTCAGGAAAAATCTCTTTCGGCAAGGAGTCCCAAAGCTCAGCTGTACTATTGAAAAAAGATCCATGAGCAAGAGAGGTTCGACAGGTCTCCAAGTTCGCAACGAAGGGTTCTCACCCCTTTGTCCTGTACTCGTCGAATCATCCGTGTAGATATTGCCAAGGGTGGAACGATTGATAACAATTCAGAATAACACCAACCGTGAAAATATCTATAGAAGAGAGTCATGTCTCCCACCCTTCTACGATGTTTCAATGAAGTGAGCGAGTCTGTGAGCGAAGAATCACCAACAAGACGAAATGACTTTCTCTGAATAGAATCGAGAAGCCGAAATTAATATTTAGGTGCCGAACTACACACATGAGAACCATATTCCAAGACCGTATCTAAACCTTGTAGATCAGTGAGATTATTACTGATCGTAGCTCCTAGCATCGAGATACTCGACATCGTAGGAAAAGTTACTCCTGATATTCGAATACTAGATGATGATAGATTGGCTTTCCTTGAGAAGAGACATGCCTGGGTTTCCGTAGCATTAAATTCCACCAAGTTCATGTTACCCCATTCTATTATTTTCACCAGGTCATCGGTAATTTTATTGAGGTGAATGTTTCTTTGAATTTTTGTTTCTCGAGGTGGTATAGGGACTCTTGAAGAGAAACTAGTATGAAGAGTAATGTCGTCCGCAAAACTATGTACTGATCAATATGTTTTCTCAAGCAAATCATTGATAATAGACAATAAATCGAGATTTTACAAATTCAAACTATTGTCTTTCATTGCGACTCCTGAACAACATTGTTCATTGGGCTCTGTTTATGGATGATGCGAAAAATGTATTTTTGCCATGATTCTTATAACAACTTCCAATTAAATTGACAGATACTTGATGTGAATCCAAAATAACAAAAAATATCACAGTTTCCTAATAAGATTCTCATTGACAATGGGTTTGCTTTAGGAAATTGTTGTATAGTGAAACACGTGTTGTGCTCTGTAAACACAGTGTCAGTGAGAAATGCATTTTATTGACTTGGAACCTGAAAAATATTTTCGTTGATTTCCTCTGAAAATATTACAAATGAATTAATCATAATATATCTGAATCCACCTAAAAAATGCCAAAAAGGGGCCGCGCGATACCCTCTTTCTTTACTTGTCGAATTTGTTGATGAATATCAAACGCATTTGTAAGCTGAATATGGTATAATAGAAGGATTCTTTTCTGATACAAATAATCAGTTATCATGGAAAAATAAAACCTTCGAGTTTTCACATCAGGTCTGTTATTTTGAATCTTTTATACTACTTATACAATCATTGATTTCACGGCATCCTAACGCCACAATAACCACTCATGAGGTGGGTGATCATTGGGTCCGTCACACATATGCCCTGAGAAATAATGATGAATCGCATTTTATTCAAAAATCTCACGAAATAGTAGAGAAGACCCAAATCATAATAACGTAGAATGGATATCGCTCTCGATTCATCATATTTACCTATGTGTCTGAATTTTTTCGAAACGTCAAATGAATGCGATTATACCCTTTATGTGGTAAAAAAATATGACGCAATTCTGAACGATATCAATTTCAAAAACGGCCGTAAAACAAATGAGATTTACATACTATATTACGTAGTTGTTGCACGCTCTGCGGTATCGGGTGCATTTCATTGGCTCTTGGTGCAGCGGTCACGCACACTTGATGACAGTGTTGCCACACGGCAAAAAACAAAACCTCTCTCAGGCGCTCGTAATTTGAAATTCATCATTAATATCCGAACATTATTTCGAAATAGTTTCGATACGTTGAATCATCACTTATAATATCACAGGAGCTCAAATTATTTCCGGAAATTTTCTAGGGATCACGATCATTTGAAAATGATTATTGATAATTTTTTTAAAATATTCGTGTCCGAAAAAAAAGTCAGGAATAATTTAAGCATGCGTGGTATTCGGTAAGAAAATTTCATACCATAATTTGGAAAAAAAGTATTAATCCAACCTGACATTTGAAATTATTTTCTCTGATTGTCAAATTTTTCGGGGTATTACTGTTTTTGACATAAGTTGACAGCCCAGTCTATCGCCCTTTGGAAATTTTAGTCAGAGAAAGGTCGTATAAATATATTTTTACAAGTAATATGATGGGATTCCTACCATATTTCGTTAAATGAAAAAAAAATACCAACTTCAGTTACACCCAATGCTGAAATTCAGATTGGTACTAGTTCAGTCTATCGCTCTTTCATAATTTTAGGTCACTTAAGTTTGTAGAAATGTATTTTGCATTATCCACAGGTATATCTACAGTATTTGAGGGTTGTAGATCATGTTTATTTTATCGAAAATTAAGTTTTTTAAGTTATACCTATCCATAGTCTGTATCATTTGTACCTAATCGAAATGAAATGGGATACGACACAAAGTTCCAAATTTTTCTGTAGGAGAATCATAAAAAACAAAGCTTTTTGTGTTGAATATAGGTTTTTCATCGGGTATTCTATACTTCAAATGAGATATTTCATTATTTTTCATTCAAAAATCACACACAAAGAGAAATGTCTTTTCTCCATTTATGTTATTAATTTAGTTTGTTCCATACTGCTGACATCTGCTTTTGAACCATAAGTCCATTTTCATTTCAACTCTGTGAGTGAATAAAATGTCAGTTATCAAATGGTGCTATGTACGAACACAACATTTTCAGTGAAGTGAAGTCTAGCCACGAATATTTCTGACAGATAGGGATTTTCAAAAACAGTTAGCTTCAATTTTGAATGATCAAAATCGATTGATTTCAAAATCACAGTCAATTCTTCAGAATTATCCCGAATCATCCGGTTTATAATATCATAGGTACAAAGTGCATGAAAATATCTGTCATTTCCATAATGATCTAAACAGCGGCAACACTGCTCGCTAGCGAGGCCATGCATCTAGCCTAGACCAAACCAGTTTTTCAACACCCACCGACCCTTCTGCTCTCCTGGTCAGAAATATATTCTGAATGCAATACATTAGTTTAAATAATACAAAACGAATTGTTTATTTATATTTCATATAATTCCTTCTCCTATGAGACGGAGCTAGCGCCGAATTTAGCGAGGCGGTGGGGGAAGTATAAGAGATAAAGACACGCTTGCGAAAATTTAGTAGGAACCAAGACGCGTTAGAAAAAATAGCGGACGGATTTGGCGAGTCGTTAGATGCATACAAGGCCGCCTTACAAAGTGCAGAATGCAGTGCCCTTTGAGATTATCTAGCCGTGTCCTGATACAACATTCAAGCTGCTGGGGAGTGCATCGTGATGGAAAGTGCATTTATAAGTAACTTTACTTACCTCTCGTCTAGGATAAGTAGAGTATGATCTATAACTTCATACGCAGCATCAGGGCGGCAGATCATCGAAGAGGTGTGTTCGGCCGCTCTCGAAGTACCAGCACGCAGTGCACCCGATGCATAACCGGATTGGCCGGCTCGCCAGACGGCTTTTTCCAAATTCCGAATCGACTTTCGAGTTTATGATAATTAGTTCAGTTTGCATGCGAATACGTCCAATAAATTGTTCATTTAATAACGAGTTCGTGAGTCGTTTTCTGTCATCTTGTAGGTTTTTGTACGGGTAGTCGACGATTAAACGGGAACAGACGCCCATGCGGCAGGTGCACGAATGTAGGAAGGAGTCAGTGGGCTGCTTTGCAGCGCACTGCGGATATTTTATCCATTTTGTACGAAAGTTTCAATAGTATTATTAGTTTCTTCTTATGTATTCGGATTCACACTGATGAAAATTCTGTAACGCTCTGAAATAAAGGTTTATAGATACATGACTCACAACAAACGGGTGGAGATAGCGTACACGTCGAGTCGACGGCGATGGAATTGCTTGAAGTGGACCGACTGATATTTTTAGAAAAAAGCAACTGAAAATGAGTGAAGAGATGTTTTTCCGCTGAAGATTAAAGAGTTTTTGCACCAGTATGATCTGTTATCGAACTCATCTAGATGAAAACATAGTCGATGGGCTTACTTGAAGACTGGCGTTAAATCAAATCATCTTTCGAACAAATCGTTTAGGCCAGTCTCAAATCCACCTACACAGTAGCTTTTGGCTGGCACCTGTCAGAAAACAACTACTTCCCTGGCTAATACCACGAAAGGCATTGAATTATATCCGACCGGTGCCAGTGCAGGTTTTTTCACAGAAGAAAATCCTGCATATGCTTTCGGCGATATAAATGAAGGAATTGATTTTCAATTATAGGGACGGACACACTTGCAGACCAGTTTCGGGCTATTTGACCACTCGTGAGTACAAGGCAGTGCCATCATCACCATGAAGTCGATGACTTCCCATAATTAAAAATCAAAAACTTCCATAGCATCAAGTCCCGACCAAAGTTGATGCGAACAAAACGAAGTCATTGCGCCATCCAACCATGGACGAGGTATTCCGAAACCGAATACGCCCATTCTTCCTGCGAGGAAAATGTAAAACATTTGACATAGTCAGTGGGCATACTTGAAGACTGGCGTTAAATCGAATCATCTTTCGAACAATTCGTTCAGGCTTGTCTCAAATCTAACAACACAGTAGTTTTCGAATGGCACCTGTCAGAAAACAACTACTTCCCTGGCTAATACCACGAAAGCCAATTGAATTATATCTGACATTCTGTGAAGAAACCTGCACTGGCACCGGTCGGATATAATTCAATGCCCTTCGTGGTATTAGCCAGGAGAGTAGTTGTTTTCTGATGGGTGCCAGCCAACACGTACTGTGTGGGTAGATTTGAGAATGGCCTGAACGATTTATTCGAAAGATGATTTCATCTAGATCAATAAAATTTATCACGGCAACTTTCAATATGGTCTCTGGGCAGAGCGAGAAACAAGAAGAATTCTGCTTTCGAGCAGCACAGACTGAGTGGAGTTCGTTTCTGATACGGATATGAATGAATATCGTAATAACTCAAAGTGTATTGTGGATGGATTAAAAAAATATTCTACCGCATTGTTTCAATGTATCTTCATACGAAAAACGGCATTTTTGATAGCATATTATAATCAATAATATTCCATAGTACAATATTGTTCGATGAAAAGTTGAACATTAGCTGAATATAAACCGTACCAAAACCAGTTTGTTGAAAACGATGACATTTTCCAGGCGTTTTTATTGCGTCTTTTGATTATTAAGAAAATGAAATTCGATTCTGGTAGTCTCTATTCAGTTTACTATTGATTATCCATATTTAATCCTGCCAATACAAAAGAGAAACATTACCAATCAGAGGAAAGAAATCGAATCTTAGACACCCAATATTTTTTCTAATATGGCATTGGAAGTAGTGAGTGATGTAACGGTTTCTTTCGACATGAAATAAAAAAAAACAAGTGACTGAGAAGCACCTTCGGTAATTATTGTGCTCGCGTCACATTTGATAGGATCACACATTAGAAAGTGAAAACTTAGCTTGCACAAGTATTGATTTTTGAGAGTTGAAGTTCATGGTGGTAGTTAATGGAGGAACCTAAATTCAGATTTTTATGAGTGTATCGATAACTTTTTCGAATGATCTAAGTAGCATAGAAAGTAGCATACCAAACATGTAGTTATCGGTAGTGTAGCGGTTAGCACGTACACCTTTCAAGCGGAAGATCGGGAACTCGACTGTCAGTCGAGTTCGGAGGACTCGATCTCCAGTGATGATAGCCAGCTAGTAAGACAACTCAGACCTAGACGCAAGGTCACTCAGTCTTGAAAATGGCTCCGAAATGGGAGTCGAAACGTAGACAAGTAAATCTTTCCAGACGCGGATCAACCATATATATATATGCTGGCTGGAACTTCCGGTTGATCCGCGTCTGGAAAGATTTACTTGTCTACGTTTCGACTCCCATTTCGGAGCCATTTTCAAGACTGAGTGACCTTGCGTCTAGGTCTGAGTTGTCTTACTAGCTGTCTATCATCACTGGAGACCGCGGAAGCCTAGCCGATCAAATATATATATATATATATATATATATATATATATATATATATATATATATATATATATATATATATATATATATATATATATATATATATATATATATATATATATATATATATATATAATATATATATATATAAGAGTATAACTATAGCAGGGTCTGCAGCGTTGTAAAAGAAGACTCTTTAAAAGTTATTCCAAGCTTGTATTTGAGAAATAAATTTCTTAATTTCACTGAAATTGTACTTCCTGTTTTATTCGAAACGATAATTAAGAAATTTATTTCTCAAATACAACATATATGTAAACATTCTCAACTAAGATTCTCCCTGATGATGGATAAAGAATTCCGGAAGCTTGGAATAACTTTCAAGAGTCTTCTTTTACAACGCTGCAGACCCTACTATAGTTATACTCTTAACTAGTCAGCGACTATATATATATATATCACAATAAAAAAGGTTAAATAAAGCCAGTGTATTATAACATCATATATTCAGGTGATGTTCACATACATACGAAAAACACAAAGTGAATACTTATCCAAAACGACCCAAGTACAACATGTTTAAAATAATAAAAATAATTTCCGAACGCTTCGGTGAAGTATAGAAGAAACAAAAAAAAATTAAAAATCACAGCCAGTTTCAAACCTCAAATGCCAAATGGCGAGTCTGAGTACTACAAAATTGTTGTTGTTGTTTGAAATTGTTAAAGAAACAAATATCCAATTTCTGCATGAACTATATAATATATAGGTATGTAACAAATAGGATAAAAATTATAATTTTACTCATGTTAGGTCTGCCGTCTTTGGTTATTTTTTAAAATGAAAATATTTGCTATCTCGTGATTACCAGCTTCTTCAAAAAGCAGCTCTGTAGAAGTTCAAAATAGCACAATCGTTTAGTTTTTGCTGTGTCATCGTGGACCGTGAATACGTTTTTGATTTGATATATCAGATATCACATCTTTTTATTTTTCATTACAATATAATAATAATAATAATAATAATAATATACTTTATTCTCTTGCCAATATACAAAATAAAATTCGAGTTTTTGCGTTACAAGCAATTGAAAGGGCGAAGTTCAGCATTACAACAAAGTTGCTTGCTGTTCTTCCACTCAACCCGGGTAAGGTAGAATCACATCCGAATGAGACAGACAAAACACAATACTTTCTCCTTTTTCTTTTCCTGGCTACAAAGTAAGACCACTCCTGGCTACGAAGTAAGGAATTTTTTGTATTTCTTTCGGAAAATGGGGCTAGAAAGAGTTTTCAATAGTATGGGTAAAGAATTGAATTGTTTCACTATATTATATGAGAATGATCTAGTGAAGATTGCAGTTTTGTGGGAGGGAGGAGTGAGATTTCCTTTAGATCTAATATTTACATTATGTACATCAGTTCGAAATCTTATTCTTCTATATAGACATTTGGGTATACCTGTATTAATTATTTTGTGATACAAAATACCACAATGAAATGTTCGTCTATTTTTCATGTTGAGCCAGTTGGTTTGTTTTAATTTATGACTGACAGGACGACTTTTTTTAATGCCATATATAAATCTCAAGCAATAGTTTTGAATTTTTTGGATTCTTTGTTTTGTATGGTCTGTAATGCAATGCCCATATACAGTATCACAGTAATTAAAGGTTGACAAAATCAATGAGTCACACAGCAAAATTTTAGATTCTGTGTTTAGAATATGTCTTGAATTATACAACAGTTTCAACTTGAAGATAGATTTTTTAATGCATGAAGAAATGTGGCTTTCAAATCTCAAATCGTTATCAATTGTTAAACCTAAAACTTTGGCCTCTTTCACCAATGGAATATTTACATTATCGATCTCTATATCGACTAAATCAGAAAATTTCAATTTGTCAATTTGTCTTCCAAAAAACATTGCAGAACATTTTGTTGGATTCAAATGAAGAGAGTGTTCTAGTGATATGTTAAAGAGAGTTTCAAGGTCATTGTTAATTAATTTACAACTTTGTTGAAGTTCATTTGGATCAAAAGAGAACATTAGCTGAGTATCATCAGCATACATTTGAACACTAGAATGATGTATGTAAGATGGAAATGAAGATGTATATATAATAAACAGGATAGGTCCTAATATAGACCCTTGCGGAACCCCACTGTTATTATATAATGATTCAGATATATTGTTATTGTATACCACTCTTTGTTGCCTGTCTTTCAAGTAATTTTCTAATAATTTTATCGCTTTATGATCAAACCCAATGAATTCCAAAATTTGTAGTAAAATATGATGCTGTATAGTATCAAAAGCCTTTGAATAGTCCAATAACACTAAAATTGTACATAGACCTTTATCTATTGAAGTTATGATATTATCAGTCAAATTAAGTAGAGAAGTTACGCAACCATGTCCAGCCCTGAAGCCTGATTGCTGTTCAGGTAAGATATTATTGGAATTTAGGTGATTTACTATTTGTTCTTTCATTACATGTTCGATAATTTTTGACATCACCGGTAGAATGCTTATAGGTCGGAGTTCATTTACACTTTTTGGGGAATTAACCTTGGGAAGTGGAATTATGTTCGCTAATTTCCACTGGCTGGGAAAAACTGAATTCGTGAGACAAAAATTAACCAAGTGAGAGATGAATTCTAGTATAAATGGACAGCACATTATCAAAAAGTTAATATGTATGCCATCTGAGCCTACTGAGCGGGATTTGATGCTATAAAGGTATTTACTTATTTCAATTTCCGTTACTTCTTTGAATGTCAAAGTAGAAGATATATTTTGTTTGACACCATCATAATAGTTAGGCAAAACATTATAGTTATTTTGTGGTTTACAGTTTACAAAATGTGAGTTAATATTGTTGACATCAGCTATACCCGAAGGAATTACCGACATTTTCTTTTTATTGTAGATATTTAATTTTTTTAGGTGTTGCCAAATATTCGGCGATCCATTTGCATTTTGTAAATAAGCCTTCATTTCTCTTCTGATAGAGCTATTTGTTAAATTGTTCATATTTCTATATTCCTGAAAATGTCGGGGGTTTTTGGTTTTTTTATATTTTTGTAGAGCCTTATTTTTGAGTTTAATCATATCCTTTATATCATCCGTAATCCAGGGTTTGTAAGGTTTTTTAAAATAACATAATTTCTCTGGAGCATGTAGTTCTAACAGGTCATAAACATTTTTATTGAAGAAGTTTACTTTATCATCAATGTTATTTATGTCATAAATATTCTTCCATGGAATAGATCTTACATGATCATAAAGCAGTTCTACATCAATATTTTTGATGTTTCTATAACTCTTAATTATCTCTACATTTCTTGGTACGTTGAATAACAAATGAGCATAAACGAGTTCGTGATCGCTAATATTGTTTATTGAGAGTGCACCACTGTCTGAAAATTTTCTCTCTTCGGATATTATGATGAAATCTATCAAACTAGCACTATTTTCAGTGACTCTTGTTGGACTACTGATTATTTGGTTCAAACCGAAACTTTCTAAAATACTGGTTAAACTAGAGATGGCAGAATCATTAATATCTAACAAATCCATGTTGAAGTCCCCTACAACTATTAATTCATCGAATGATGGTATTAAATCGATCAAAATACTTTCAAAAATATTGTTAAAATCGTTACAATTGAATTTTGGTGTTTTATAAATACACCCAATACATACTTTCGAAGTGTTTAGTTCAAGACTCACCCAAATATCTTCTATATCCCTATTGTTATTCATTACAGTGAATGCAAACGTATTTTTTATATATAATCCAACTCCTCCTCCCCGCAAACCTGCGCCTCTGCTTCTGTGAGTAAATGTGTATCCTTCTAATAGAACATCTTCACCTGAAATATTAGGTGTTAGCCAAGTCTCTGTAACCCCGATTACATCATATTCCTGTGAAGAAAAATAATCAGAAAAATCATTGAAATGAGCCAGTAGTGATCTCACATTGATGTGACATATTTTCAAATGGCTTGTCATAATTTATTCGTTACTTCAAAATCGAGAGAAAGTACTGTCTTCAATCAGTATGTTTTTGCACTATGTTTCTATCACGGTGATACAATGCAATAAAAAAATAAAAAATAGATGAGTATAATGTGCCACCACCCTCCAAGTTTCATTACCTGATGAAAAATAAGTAATTGAAATATGAACTACTCCTTTAAAAATAAAAAGCTGATTGTGAGTCACTTTTGAATATGAATGGACATAATATGGCATAGGAATGTAAAAAACATAAATGTTTCAAAATAGAAAAGAAATTGAAGCTCCTAGTAGGTACAGTAAGGAATCACAATATAACATTGTTGTTGAATCAGTGTTAAATACTGAGTAGTACCTACTTATCATTACCAAAACCCATATATTTATCACCAGTAGCAAGAAAAAAGGAAATTATGCTCAGAGTATATGCATAGAAATATTCCGTATGTTAATCTGAACAAATCAACCGATAAAATTATTATATATCCTAGAAACAGATTAACATCATTCTCATCGAAAGACATAATAGAAAAACTGTCATTTATTTAGGTAATTTATTTTTATTCCTTCCCACTCTTTCTCTGTGCGCACTGGAATTTTTCTTCCCTCAATTGTCAGGAACACCACTCCACGCTGTGTCCATGCAGAGTTTCCCATAACAGACTTCACTTCCTTGAATAATTCCAAAGTGTCGTGTGATAACCTCTCAGTAATTATAATGCCCAAGCCTTTAAGTTTGCTTTTGGCATAAAACAGCTGATCACGTATCCAGCGTTGTGCGAAATCAACAACAACCGGCCTCCCTTTTTTTGCGTTGACTTTTTGTCCCAGACGATAGCACTGGTTAATGTTAGTTTTTTCAATGTGGATACCCATGTTATTCGAGAACAAATTCAGAACGTCTTCATAGATATCAGTTCTTTTTTCATCCATACCGTGTATAACCAGCATATTGAGATTTCGATTGAGAAAAAAACTGTCAAGCTTACTTTTATTGGCATCTGTTTCTTTCTGCAACGTACTTATCTGGTTTTTAATTTCCTCTAGGGATGATCGCATATTTTCTTCAAACTTGCGAACTTTTTCACTCAAATCTTGATCGAAATTCGTTTTTATCCGAGATTCTGTGTTGCCTGTGTCTACTGTGTACGATTTTTTAATATCTTTGAGCCCTTTTTCGAACTGTCCAGCTAGCTCTTCCACACGAGCATTCAATTCCTTCAAATTTTTTGCCATATCATACAAATTCACACCTGTGGCTATTTTACACGAAACTGACTATTGAACTTCACAAACAATTGGATTTATAATATATATCAGAGATTTGTCACTTGTACTTGAGGAGCGATATGCGCACACGTCTACTCGCTACGATGTGACATCTACATATACGTATATACGTATATACGGTATACGTACGCACCTTTGTTAATAGTGACTACGGCTTTAAGTAACTGCGGTGATTTGTCACTGACACTGTTGCCAGCGTGATAATAAAAATCTTTATAACCCGACACCAATGAGACCGAAACATATTTTGTTCTAAACGAAAAATGTTTGCTATGAGAGTTCGCAAACCAGAACTTCACTATGGGGGCTGAAGCCCCATCGCCCCCATGGTTCCGGCGCCCCTGAAGAAGCCCATACCAACAAAAAGAGCTCAATAGGAGCTCAAAATTTATAAATTGACGGCGCTTCCTCGTTTCGCCATGTCTCGGTCGAAAAATAAACTACTTTGCCAGTGAGGCACTGTCGGCACCCGCTGATATCGCAAGAAACTTTCACCTCTTCATAATATCAGTATAGGTTTCAATTGTTTTGATGTGCTGAACTTCTGGTTGAAAAAAACTTTTCCAAGCGACTGAAATTATTTATAAAATGGAGTGGAAGCGAGCAAAGAAATTAATGACTTCCAATAACAATTTTTTTGTAGTTTTTTTTTGACTGTTTGGGTTGCTACTAATTCGTGGAATGTTATTTTTGTATGGATGTATATAGAATTCTTTCGTTTTCATCAGACTGTCTCTCTAGTTATCATAAAAAGATTATGAATGTGAGAAACAATCAGAGTGGTCATAAAGGGCAAACATACGCTACATCACAGATCATAAAAATCAGGTGAAGAATTACTAATCGCTTCAGCTTTTAAGCCATGAAAAAAAAATCTAATACTTCAAGTGACAGTTTTCTTGGTGAGCATACATATTAATAAGTTTGAATTCAGACAAGTACCCAATTCTTTCAAATTTTCTCCGAAACGAAGTAATCAGATACATGCAGTTTGAAGGACATAGTGGACAATAGTACAGGCTACGATTAGTAAACATCATTACTTTTATCATAGTTTTGGACGGATGTACCCAAAAAAAATGTGATGACACGTTAACCAACTTTCAAGCCATCCCGTATACACATTGAAAATTTTCAGATATATGCTTATTCACTCCCAAAGGAAACGTTCCCAAAAGCCTAGGGTTTCGCATGGGAAAATCATTGGGAAAGCAATAGAAACTTATTGAATTTCGTTTTATTGAACATATGTGGATGATTGCCTCCAGTGAGTCGTCCGTCCTGTGTAATAAGTGGAGGATCCCTCAACATTTCGGATGACGCAGCCGAACCGAAAACCATCATCGACAATAGAGGATTTCGTTGCAAATTGCCAACCTGAAATATTTGTGAAAATGTCTACAATCAGGAAAATGGAATTTTGCAGTAAATGGTGTTTGAATGGATTCGTGTTGATCATCACTAATTCGAATATTTCCCTCATATATAAAATGACCCATAAGAGCAATGCGATTATCGAAAACTTACAGCGGTAATTGCATTGTATCAAGTCACCATAACAACACATTTTAAACCGTATCGCTAGACGTCAGTGAACAACACAAATAAATGTCAGATAGACTTCAAAAATAGAAAAACATTTCGCGTTTTGGTGAGTACTCCATATAATCTATAGAGGAAAGTATAAATGAACAAAAAATAACATTTCCTCGAGAATTTCTTCATTCGTGAAATATTCCAATGAATTACATTCGTGAAATATTCCAATAAATTACATTCGTGCATAAAAATGACCAGATAATTTTGCATTCAAGCGTGATATCTTATACAAATTGCAAGTTTATTTCCATACTTTCAGAACCCTCGTCCTTCGGACTCGGGCACTTTCGCCAAAATATGAAAATAAACTTGCAATTTTTAGATATCACGCAATTATAACCGAAAATTCTACTCGCTTTCCAAAAAAATATCTATTTTTCCTGCAACTGATATCTGATTGGCTGAAAGCAGGCGAGTTCTGAAATATTATTTAATATTTTTTCCGAGATAGCTTCAAGAAATATGGGTATTTTTCTGGAAAAGCTGATTTTAAAAAGTGAAGAGAAGTTTTGAGTCGAGGTGGATCAAAATGTATCCATTCAAATCCAATTCACAGCAAAATTACATTTTCCTGTAGGTAGACATTCTCAAGAATACTTCAGGTTGGCAACTTGGAACGAGGCTCTCTATTACTCGAACGAATATTTCGATAAAAATTTGACTTTTGATCAAGGATCCAAATCTAGTAATAATAGAATGGGGTAACATTAGTTGGTGGAATTTTATGCTACGGAAACCCAGGCATGTCTCTTCTCAAGAAAAGCCGATCTATCATCATCAAATATTCAGATGTCAGGAGTAATTATTCCTACAAAATCAAGTATCACGATGCTAGAAATTACGATCAGTGATAATCTCTCATGGGAAAACCATGTTTGATCGACCGCTGAAAGTACTTCCCAGAAACTTGGATTTATATTTCGTGCCAAGAAATACTTCACTTCTCGTCAGCTTCTAATGATCTACAAGGCTCAGATACGACCTGTCATGGAATACAGTTCTCATGTGTGGAGTTCGGCACCAAAACGTTCATTGACGCTTCTCGATTCTATTCAGAGAAAGACAATTCGTTTTGTTGATGATTCTTCGCTCACAGACTCGCTCACTTCATTGGAACATCGTAGAAGGGTCGGAGACTTGTCTCTCTTCTATAGATACTTTCACGGTCGATGCTCTTCCGGATTGTTATCAATCGTTCCATCCCTGGCAATATCTACACAAATGACTCGACGAGTAGAGAATTCTCACCCCTTTGTTGTGAACTTGGACACATGTCGAACCTCTCTTGCTCAGGGATTTTTTTTCGATAAAACAGCTGAGCTTTGGAACTCCTTGCCAAAAGAAGTTTTCCCTGGGGTTAAGAAACTTCAGAAATTCAAAGTAAATGTTAATTCGTATCTTGAATTGAACTGGCCGATACTTGATGAAAATCCATATTAACAAAAATATATTACAGTTTCCTGTATGATTTTCACTCACAATGGGTTTACAAAACCGCGACACGTGTTTCGCTATTACAATAGCTTCTTCAAGCAACTTGCAAGATTATTGCTTATTTAAATGCAATGCTCCATCTGGTACGAGTCAGGAAATTACTTTATCAATTTTCAACATTTGCCTTCCATAGTACTTAAAAGCATTCGTAACTGAACACAAGTTCGATCAAGATTCAATTCTTCTGGACGTGTTATTTTAGGTTACAAATGTTCGTATTTTCCAGTCAACAATAGCCACTGATAAATCCCTCAAATTCTCCAGGTCGAGAATTTGGATAATAAACTCATGTTTTCTTCAAACCGTAAAACCGAAACCCTTTCATATACCTGCAGCCGAGTTTATATTGACAGTTTGACCCAATTTTTTGTGAAACCCTTTTGTGTTTCTCGTGCGGAAGACGACCCTACCGAGCTATTGTGAGAGCAAATTATTCAGATTTTTTGTTGCCTCTCCAAGTGGCAATGCATAAGCAAATGAGACATTTAAATGCATTGAGGAATTTTCCAATTCCCTGGAAAGATTTCACATTTTAGATGCAAAAAATTTAGAAAGTTTACTGGTGTGGTTTTATATGATTTAGTCAAGCGGGAAGTTTTAGTGTTGACTCGGCTTATCTGAAGGCAGTATCTTGTGGTCTGCGGACAGTTTGTGAATTTTTTAAACGAAATCGCTTTAGAAATCAGACACGTGAGTGATTTGTTTGTTGCCTTTGAATAATTTTTGTTGATGTCCATTTTTATTTTATTCACATGAATTTGAATGTATTGTTTCCTGTTCTTCTGATAATCGAAATTTGGTAACATGGGTGGATTCGTGACAATTTCTCCCAACTCAATGAAATATTCATATGCAGATTTTTCCGAAAACAATTGTTGGTAGAAGATTTCACTCGTGACTCATGCATATTTATTTTGTGAGCAAGACACGTTCTTGAAATGAGACGTTTTGAAAGAACAAGGTGGTCAAACTTGATAAAAAGAAAAGTATTTTCCTACAGGGCTCCCAAAGTATCAATTATTTTCCATAAATTTTTGGATTTCAGATTAATGAAATCATACTTCAATTGGATTATTTTCTGTTATGAAGATCAATGTAACAAAACTGAATAATTTCAACATGAGTCTTGTACCATTCATTGGTTTAATGTTGTTTCTTATTGAATACTTGTTCTGTTAATGCAGGGTTTCTTAACCTTTTTGCAGTCACGGACCACTTTCGCAATATAAATAATTCCACGGACCCCTATCAAAGAATATCTTAATCTTGAGTGAAGAAAACAAGCCAATTTATATTGAAATATCACTTTTATTAGTTGGTAGTAATAATGGCACTATTCTTTTTCCTAAAGCTAATGAGAAGCTGTTACTGTTTGGCTTCGATAAGAACGTTAAAACTCGCCAAGACCTTTCGCATGGAATTCAGCCTCCAGAACTGCTTCAGATCTCATGTCAATTAACTAATCTTTGATGAGATCTTCATCGCTGATACTGTCAATCTCTATTAAAAATGGACTTCAAACCCATTTTTCTTTGACTAGTTGTTCGGAGCTGAACTAACCTTCAAAAGACGTCTGTAATGTTTCCAGATGTTTAGACATTTCGTTTTGAATTTTTGATATAATTTTCGCCATGTTTCCGTCACCTTGTGTCACTAACTCTCCTAACATCGGAAAATTTGCGAAGTTATCGGATTCTGTCTTATTTTTCCAAAGACAGGTTAATTTCGTTCAAATGAGAAAAAATATCTGCCAAGTACGCTAAAAACTTTTTGCTCTTGAGATATTCATAAAGTGTATTTGTTTTATTTTTCAAAAAAAGTGACACTTCTGCCCGCAACTCGAACAAGGGCTTTAAGACTTGTCCCCTTGACAGCCAACGAACTTCTGTGTAGTAAAGCAGTACTTCATGTTCTGATTCCATTTCTTGACAAAGTCTTCTGAACAGGCGGTGGTTTAAGGCTCTTGCTCTGATGGAGTTGATTATTTTCGCACATATCGACATGACTTTCTTCGAATAAGTGGGCAAAGTTCGTGAAGCTAAGGCTTGTCGATGTAAGAAACAATGAGTGATTATGACATGAGGGATCTCTTTTTTGATTGAAGCTGCAAAACCAGACTTGTTACCAAGCATTGCCGGAGCTCCGTTAGTGCATATGCTACTTAGTTTAGTTCTTCAATCGATATGATGTTCGTTGAAAAAATCTTTCAACTATATCAAAGACGTCGGAAGCCTCAGTAGTCGCTAAGAGCGAGTCGCAAAAAAGGAACTTTCCTTTGATACTACGTGTGTCATGATGGACGTAACGAACAAACACCAAGAGTTGCTGCATTGTGAAACATCGGTGCTTTCATCCAATTGCACACTGAATGGAAATGGTGAAGCATTCAGTTCTTGCTTCAAAACATTTGACGACATTTCAATGATTCTGGAATACATAGATAGTCGGTGACCGATCCCAGTTGGCAAGCGATAGTAAATGAACAATCAGAAAAAAACAAAACAACTGCGCTGCTAAGAAACCCTGCCCAGTTTAATCTATGTTCAATTAAATCCTGTTTTCTCACTGTTTTTCAACTGACCTACTGCGGACCCCTGGTACACATGCTACGGTCCCCCTTGGGGAAACCCTGTGTTAATGCATCTTATCTATTATGCCGCTATTGTTTATATTCCAACTTGGGAAAACTACATTCCGAGCTCTGATAAAGGAATAGACAAATTTCGAAACTCAGCTCGATTATTGTTTTTCGCTCAGTTAGGAATATGAGGGTTCCAAATTAGAAATCGACTCGAGTGACATAATATCTAAGAGTAACTATGAGGGGCGCAGCCAGAAATTGTTATGAATTTGAGAATTCTTAATATAATATGATGATTATAACACTACGATACCACTCCAAACCTGAGATGCATAATTCTGTTTTCGTGAAATTTTTTTGGTTGAAGAATCGTCCTACAATTTCGTCTATTTCTAGTCATGTTTGTCGAAATAACCAATGGAACCAACATTACACTGAATTTTTTTGTCAAGTAGAAATTCAATGAAATCAGGTAATTTGAAGTCATCTGATACATCACAACTAATCAGAAAAAGATTATACTGAATATTTCCCTCATATATAAAATGTCCCATAAGAGCAATGCAATTATCGAAAACTTACACTAGTAATTGCATTGTATCAAGTCACCATAACAACACATTCGAAATCGTATCGCTAGACGTCAGTAAACAACACAAATAAATGTCAGATAGACTTCAAAAATAGAAAAACATTCCGTGTTTTGGTGAGTACTCCATACAATCTATAGAGGAAAGTATAAATGAACAAAAATAACATTTCCTTGAGAATTTCTTTATTCGTGAAATATTACAATGAATTACATTCGTGTATAAAATGACCAGATAATTTTGCATTCAAGAGTGATATCTTATACAAATTGCATTCGGTTATTTTCACATTTTGTAAAAGGGCACTCGTCCTTCGGACTCTGGTACTTTCGCCAAAATATCAAATTAAGCTTGCAATTTTCAGTTATCACGCTTTCTTGCAGAATTATTGGTAATTTTTATGCACTCGTGCAATTATAACCGAAAAGATCCCATGATCTCTTCTCACTTTATTATGTTGCCATGGATACAAATTGATTTATTTCGATTTTGTTGTTTCAAATATTAGATATTTCAAAATGTCACCAATTAGTTGCAATAGTATCTAGAACATTAATGAAATTATGGGATCAATCAAAACAGAAATGATCGTTCACAGTAAAGAATTTATATGGAAAGCATTTATGGTAGAATGTAGAAATCGGGTAGCGGAAGAATTGGCGCTAATTTTGAAGGATTGGTCTATGAAAATGAGAACGGAAAGATGGTACAGAGTTTAAAGAAGCTTCGGTCAAAACCGTAACAGGAAAATCTGGTTTTGCTCTGTATTTTTTTCAATATCCAGCAAAAAAAATCATATCTAAATAACCCTCGAACATTGATAAATGCTCAAAAA